>DWEE01003036.1:0-10870 GCA_018245755.1 Parelbella macleannani
TATTAGTAGCCGTCTGGTTCCGAGAGCACAGGCTTTGTCTAGTCGGCGATCAGACAATCATATGCGGTACTCCTTTACCCAAAGATATTAATATAACTATTGACTGTTGCATGTACTCGCAACTCGAATTCGCATTGAATATTGCATGTACAACATTTAACGGAAAAATAGCCAATGTATTTTTAATTAGTATTTGGCTTATAGCATCTGTTATAGAAGCCTTTTAGAATAATAATTGCGTTATTGCCGTAATTATTTGTCAGTTAACCTTACCTAATAGTTAATAATAATGAACGAAAACTTTTATCTGCAATTGATTGTATTGCTGAAAATATCATTTGTATTTCTAAAATAACAAAAAGATTCTCTTATGCATTATAAGTGCAGAAATATAATATCCGGTTGAAATTACATGTTTTCAGCTGGATATATAAAAATAGTGCAGTTGGTTAGTACCTGGTCTCGGAGGCGTGATGTTACCTGCTGACACTGGAACATGAGCTTGATCATCTGCGGGAAGGTCACCCCCATTGGCCGGTTGATGCGACTCAGCTGCCGGACCAGCCGACTTGTATCGTCCTCATCACTGCAAAACAAATTAAGAGTTTGAATTAAATTTAACATTCTGCAGTCGTCGCTAATATTTTAATTTAGTAAAGATAGTAATAAAATACACAATCATTATAAACGTAACATCAAGCTTGTAATCCTCGAAGCCGTAGGCAGAGGGGTGTGGTACACTCCCACGTTACACCAGTTACGTTTACGTCCCATGGAATAGGTGGTGAGTAACTAATAGAAATTCTAAATTAGAAAAATTCAATAGCACCCGACCCTAGATTGGAAACCAGGACCTCCCGATCGGCAGTCGCGCTAGCAACCACTCGACCAACGAGGCAGTCAATCATTATAAATATTTTATAACTTAAAACTATACGATGAGCTCGTCAATTGTTATTTATTTATACCTTACTTCACAAACAAACGTAAACATAAATACACATAAACATAAATTAAAACGTATATTCAATTCTATTCTTTTTAATTTTGATTTTTTATTACGACTTTATATACATGGGCTTCAGTGAAACACGAGTAACCACGTTACATTTTTATTGGATACGAGTATCGACCCTCAATTACCTACCTATGGAACCTTGCTCAAAATATAAACAATCACGGTAACAATAGATCAATAAGAGGAACATCGCTTATGTTTATACTATTGCGGACACTTCGCTGTGGCTCCCAATGGCAACATGTCGAGACTCGAGACAATGCGGAGTGATTAGATATATTCATAATTCAATTTAATTCTCTTTATATCATTGTGCCTTTTACAATAGCCATTGGATCTATTGAAGTGTTTGTACTTTGACGCGATGTCAACTTCCAAATGGTCTGTACCTAAAGATTAGTAACATCAGACACGGCTCTCACTGAATCAGCGTTGGAGCGGCATAGTCGTGTCGGCCTCGTGTCCCGCCGCGTGACTGTAATTGTAACAGGAATCAGTGGGATCTGACTTTTTATACCAGTATTCTTACGAATAAGACCCCATGCATTTCATATCTTGAAGCGATTTGGGCGTAACAGTTCTCTATTACAAATAAATTTCAAGTGATGCATTATTTGAACGCGAAAAATTACAATTCCAACCGATGGTAGCATCGTATTTGTAATCTCAAACTACTACTAATACTACTACTACTACTAGTAGTAGTATTGTACTACTGAGTACTTCAAACGATGTTTAGTTTGTACATGTAACACACGCAACGCGTGAAATCGGCTTGCAACTTATGTAAAACCAAGAAAATTATTCTGCATGTGAAAGTGCTAATCACATAAGTTACATTACCCGCCGGCTCACTTGATGCTCGAGTACGATATATTATACGACAGATAGAAAACGTAATAACATCAAGATAATGACATATTATTCAATCGTTAGATCATGTTTATATAAATTGAATGATGTTTAAATTAAATGTGTATATACGTTCTAGCGTAGACTAAGCATGCAGGCAAACGCTTGGTAAATCCCGCATTAGTCAATTGTATTAAATATCATCATCAAACCTATTATCGTTCCACTGTTGGACAAAGTTGTACTCTAGTGCCAACAGTCAGCATGGTAGTAGTTCCATTATGGTCTGGCGATGTTTCTCGAACCATGGAACCGGAGATTTGGTACGAGTCGAAGGAATTATGAAAAAGGAGCAGTATAAACGAATACTACAGCAAAATTAAGATTATTTGGAAATGTCATTGTTTTCCAATAAGATAGTAAAACATAGTTAAAAACTTATGCAGGGGATTTTTAGAACATAAGAAACGAAAGGCGTGTTAAAACATGGTGTGTGTCCGTCAGAGCCCGGATCTTAATGCAATCGAGCTTTTGTGGGAAGATCTTGATAGAAATGTGCGCAGTTCTTGTCGTTCCTCGAAATAAAACATATGGAATGTTTTACAAGAAAGCTGGAACAACATTTCACAAGATATGTACAATTGACAAATTGATTGTTGGTACGCCGAAACTAGTGAATAAAGCAATAAAACGCAAGGTAAAGTTTTTTGACGAAAAATCTCTTTAACATATGAAAGGCATTTTTAACGTAAAGGGTTCATTTTTTTTAAGTTCTTCTTGATGTCTGAGTATTAGTAAGTTAGTATATATTTCAATTAATAATTTAATCTGTTGCTTTGTATTTTGAGTTATATTTCATATTCATTCTTTGATGTAGGTGGTCTCAAACTTTTGGCCGGCAGTGTAGGTAGTGTAATAATTGTCATTATAAATATTTGGAAAGTTTTTCAACAGTTACATACTGAAAGTTCATAACATTTTACATATTATTACGTTATATTATTATTACACGAGTTATCTATGTTGGACATCCAAAACATTACGTGTAGTATTTATCGATCCAGCCATATGGTCGTGATATGATAGATCAGGACTGATTGCTCTATTAGCGCCTTCCCTGGCCCTGTGACCCACATACGGACAAGGTCGTAGGGAGCGATACATGATACACGGACATTGGCCCTGAGAGTGTTGATACTTAACAGTATTTTTTATTTTAAAAATTATATGACAGCTATCCAACTAGTGTGGGCTTGATTTCTGTGGAAAATACACCTTTTTATAAAGTATCTATTAGTAGGTATTCATATTAAAAATAGTAGTAAGATGTTATGATTAAATAATATGTAATAATTTGTCATATAGTTCGCAGATTTTGAATGGTTTTTGTGTAACTTTACTCCTGAGCTTTTCAATTCACATTCATAATACTAAATCTGTAATACATGTAGATAGCTCTAATTTTTCTATCGGACAATATGAGCGAGATAGGTGACATGCTTGTACTTTCTTGCATTACGTTCGACGTACTAATGATAATTAACAATTTGCTTTAGAAGTTTTTATTGTTTGTCTGTCTTGATTTTTTACATATAAAAATCTATGTCTCACCTGCGAAACTTTGTCTATATTTAATGTCATATTTGATATTGATACAGGATTTTTTAAATAGTAAAATAGATGTCTACAACTAAATATCGCCGTTCTTCTCGTTTGCTCGTGTGATTGGTTTTAATTTGCATAAATTAATTTTTAATGAATTCTAATATTTTATTACATCACGATATAATCATGTATATTACGTAAAGATACGAAATGAATTCAATTAAATATGTACTATGTTAATAGCATAGTTGTTGTATTGTTTTGTTTTTTTTTGTACATTAAATACAGTTTTTATGAACAGATATCTACAGTCACAATGAAGATCGAATTCCTCTCACGAATCACCGTTATCTATAGCTATAATTAATCTATAGGCTATAATTAACCTAGGCTAATAAACAGACCATCAGTTTACAGTTACAGGGAACGATAAGATTCAATATTAGTAATCTAAAGCGAATATATTTGTTGCCTAGATTCTTAGTTCGTATAGTTTAGAATCAGAATATTCATATTCAGGCTTTGAATATAATATGTATTACCTTGGCTTATAATTTGAATGCAAGCTTTATTAACTCTTGTTAGCTGTTAACTTACGGTCGCGGTGCATTTTAAAGATGAACATGCCTACAACGTGTACCTGGATATTTTGGTATCTAATCATTCCTGTATCTATAACCGGTTTGTTTATGTTTGGTCAACGGAATGGACTTTATGTCATCATTATCATCAGCCTATCTCAGTCCACTGCTGGACATATGCCTCCCCAATGAGCGCCATCGTACCCCGTCCTCGGCTTGTCGCATCCAGAACCTGCAGCCTTTCGCAGATCGTTGTCGTCTTTCAACCGGGCATATCTGCCGAAGAACTGACAACCGGTGGAGTAGGCGAGTTCTGGAATGGAGACTGCGGCTCGGCAAACCAAACGTAGTGTAGAACGCCCTCCGACCCGGTGGAATGACTTTATCTCAACCTATCTCCAATTATCTCATATTTCTTAATTTCTATTGTTCTTTTTTCAAACTATGTAAATATTCGACGCTGTCGAGGAAACAAAAATTCAAGGGAATTTTTTCTAAAATTCCGATTTGCAAAAACACATTAACAACTTATTTTTAATCTATAAAAATATAACAAAAGTGCGAAGAAAATCTATGTGGCACTTTAAGTGTGGCACGACCACAAGTGCACCAGCAGAATGAATGTTGCATCTATTCTTACATTTATTCATGATTTTATAGTAGGGCCCTGTGACCTACAAAGCTGTGGCTGAGAAGGTCAGTAAAGCGTTAGGTAATGGACATTGACCTCCAGTGCATCACTTTCTCCGCCCTCTGGAGCCAGAACGGGTTCTGAACGGTACAAGAGGCTTACGACACACTCATTAAAATAGACTAAATAAACCTACGTCCTATTGCAAGCACAATATCATAAGTCTTTCGTATTTTACCGTACGTCCTTTATTCATTCTTATTATCTTTTATTTAGGACCGCATTTGAACTGTGGTCACTTGAAGATTAAAGCATGTTTTTCTGCGAGTTTTTATTAATATATAATAATAGTACAAATGTGGAGGTATACTTAAAAATGTAGGCATAATCTACCTACTTATATAAAAAACGTTACCGGCAATGGTAACTGCTTAGAAAAAGAAAACAATATATAAATCATTATTATGTTAGTATTATGTGGCCTTTTTTGGAATATTGCACGGATTTTTTGGAATATTGCAATTTGGAAGAATTATCGTCTTTTACAGGACTCTGCTGACAATTGGTTAAATTAACAGCAGCTTTTAATCATCGTCGAAATGTGTATTAGGTAGCCGCCACTCCCCACGCTTTAGCGGTCACACAAGGAAATTATACTTCCGCGGCGAGGAAAAACACTTGAAAGTTATAACAAGAATTGTATCAGACGATGTCTGTTTGTAAATTATTGGCTTCTTGCCTCAATTAAAAAAAAGCGTCTATCTAAGACGTTTTTTTTTAAATTTTTGGAACGACTTACCTACTAAGTTTCTTTTTAATTAAAATATCTACTCAGTCTGGATTTGTGGCTGGTTTTGCAATGTTTGGCAATAGGCTCACGCTCTATATCATAGGACGTATAACATAATAGGTTCAAGGTGGGACTACGACAACTCTCTGCCAACCAATTCGGGGAAATACCGGCATGATGTTATGTTATGGTCGGTTATGGTCAAGGCTCTAGAAAATACCTTTTAAAACCTTTCGATTAATAAAAGATTAAATAACAAAATGCATAAATTTAGATACCTAAATATTTTTTTTTAGTCTAAGCTAAATTTAAGTAACGTTGCAGTGGTATCTTCATTCCGTATTGAGTTTCAGACTCAGCTCAACTGTAGCGACCTATAATATTATTATCAAGCAGTGGGTACAATATAATTAATCATTTGCAGTTATCTCATTTATCTACTTTAATTCGAAACTATCAATGCAAGCGCGCCGTGTCGCCGTGTCGCAGGTAAGTGGGTTAGTGTCGCGCCTCACGTGTGCGATGTAGTTACACGTTTGTTGTCATTTAAGTTTATCCACTTAGCGCGCCCAAGCGACACTGTGTCGCTATTTTTAAAGTAGACCACATTTTTATTTATTCTGTGCAAACGGTTAGAGGTAACATGTTTATTTACACTACGGCATGTTCAATTTTATCGTCCTGATCAATTATTACTATACCGGTCGATTGATTTATATGAAAAAGTTAATATAAAATATATATTGACTATATACAGACATGGCCTTAACCCTCTCAATATAAGAGGAGACCCATATTCCAACAAGTGGAATGACAAATGGGTCGATTATTATTATTATTATTATATAGGTACAGTAAAAGCGATATCTCAATGTTTAATTGTTGTTTTTCTATCGAGCGTTGCTTTTATAAAGACCGTCCACTTCTGCCTCTTTACGTTATTATTGATTTAGTGCTAAGAATTACCTCAGTTCCATCATCAGCTAAAAAAGTATAACTTCCTTATGTTTATTAAGTACAATAAATTCGTGTACATTATATAATATCGTTAGTTAAACAGCAATCTACATAGGTACATATGTGACAATGTTGATTTGTTCCATTAATTTTCAAAATCATTTAAATCAAACGATCATATCATGTCATATACTGGAAGACAATGTTAATCGTAGCAAACCATATTAAATCATATTCAATGTTCAAAATATGTTCATTGTGTAATAGGAAATTTTTTACTTCACATAATAGGAAGAGTAAATACACCTCTTCGAAGACACCAGCAGTATTTGCGTGTTGGAGTGTAGAAATGAAATATGTTAGTGTTTGAGGAAGAAATAAAGAAGTGGGCCAAGTGTAACTTTATTTCCTGCAAGGGAGTGGCGATCCGCTGACGCGTGGCAACACTCATGAGGAAATACGACACGGCCTTTAGAAAGTTTACTTTGTTAGTTTCTATTTAATTACGTGCAATTCGTCCACGTTTAGCTTGTAGCTTGCCAGCTGTACGTCTCAACGGACTGATTTAAACATAACCAATAATTACTTACTTTTTGAGATCAATGGGTACCTTCTTGATATTCACGTTATACGGAAATCCGCTCTCGTATTAAAGATTTTCCAGTTCATTATTAGAATATGTAGTTGCTTTGAAAGGTATTAGATTCGAAATTTCAATTTGAATTATTAAGAATAGATATCTACATATCTGTAAAGGTAACCATTTCGATTATAGCTTGCGTAAACAGTAAAATGTCTGTGATGTTCTCACCCTATGTTGTTACAGCACACAGCAGACCTATAGGTACTTACATATATATGTATAATAATAATTTTATCCGTATAACTATTCTTTTGTTAACCTTTAACCCTCAAGAGCTTGCCAAAAATACATTCGTGAAAGATAAAAATTTGGCACGTCTCTGTAAAATTTAGCAAAGTGCAATTTTTAAATAAATAACACTTTAGACACTTTCTTGTTTGAGTGCGACTTGGAAATTTGAAAAGATTATAGATGATCCGGAGGTTGTCTGTCAATAGTTCTACGACAAAAGTTATGATCATATACGCGAACTGAATACAAAAACCTCTAAATGAAATGTTTCCACCCGAAGCGAGGTTCCCGATTGCAAATTATTAAATTCATGCACTGCGCTGGAATGCCTCTGATGGGAGTGTGTTCTGCACTCCTGCCTGTATTGATAAGAGTTCCTTTTTCCTTGGATTTTACTACACCCATTTCGTGCCATAAACGAAATTTATAGTGGACAGAAATAAACAGGGTTTTATTGCGACAAGATCGATTATTTACGACTTTAAATACTTAATAGTGCCACATTTCAGCTACCTCAGAAAACATTGATAATAAATAATACGCACGACGATGTCTCTTTAAAACGACGGATATGTTTTCGTGATTAGCAATGACATACATATATTAGCATATTTGAATAAAAGTATTTTATAAATACAATAACGTAGCCACGCGGCGTGCGAGCATTACCTTTTGCAACTGCGGCTCGATGACCCAGCATCCTTGTCCTAGTTGGCCTTTCACAACTGTTGCGACCAGTCTACACGATATAAAACACTCAAAACACAAATCATTTGTACAATACCACCGATTACCAAAATATTTTCCGTTTAACTTAAATGCTAGTATCCTTACATGCTTTCTTGTAATACCTATTTAGTTTTATTAATCTCTATTTTACCGCCTTTTAATTTTTTTATAATCATTTTGATTTTTTATCCGACATTCTGCTTTTGCGTTTTGTTGTGTCTATATTACTGATGAACTTCCATATGCATTCTCGAACCTAATGGACAGAGAATACTTGAATCATAATCTATTACTGTTCTTAGTTCACACTCATTTCTTTTCTATAATTGCTATTCTTTTAGACAGGCTGGTTTGGGAGTTAGTTATCTGCCTCCCATCGGGCTGTATCTGACCCATTTCATCAAAATAGATGAGCCGTGTTCTTCTTAAGCACCTACGTAGTCGCTGCCTCCAGTAAACGTCTCCAATCGACTTCGAACAGGACTATACGTGTCAGTTATTAACAGTTGATACAAGTTATAAGACTATTCATATGTTAATATACACGTATATTGTAATAAGACAGGAATGGGACTCTCGACAGCATTAGTCCACTTGGTATATTGGTATAAGTGCAGTTAATATCAGTCCTATGTTATAAGACTGTGTCCGTCTGTGTGTACCGTGCAGTGCCTACTCCGTCACGTGTGCCCGCCGAACATAATGGGCACATTCGCGAAGAGAGCAATTTCGGTACCGAGTTATGCAATAATGGAGCAAGTAGATAAGATTGTAACAAGTTGTTTTGTTCATTTATATATCGTTTATGTTTAGGTGATATAAAATATATATTCCAATGGAAGCAATACCGCAATAATTGTAATTTTGGTTCATCCATGATATTTTTTAAACCATACTTTTAGTTATATGTACCTATATTTAACAAAACATTACTTCTGTCTAATTTGGAATCAGCTAACCGTATCTGAAGTTGTGCCTGGATATTGTAACTATTATTGTAAAGGTGCCTCTAAACAGGCTAATTATAGAGGTAGATGTTAAAAGTCGTAAGGTTTATCGAAATGGAAGGGCTGCTTAAAACTTTCGACCATCAGATTTGCCACTAGATTCCATTTCTCTGAAGCAGCTCGGTTCTACACCCCGTCCCCAATAGCAAAAGCGACCGATACCGAAAAGTGGCACATGTAAAGTTTGAGGTCAAAACAGTATAAATAACAAATCGTTCCTTGACCACCATACTTAAAATGATAATAAACAAGTTGATAAAACCGGTGGCAGTGTTGGAGCAGCTTTCGCCATATGTCCCAAAAAGTCCGGTTCTCGCCGTAATACCGCGTAACACGTGAATACCTCCATGTTACATAATGCGCGCGCGCAGATTGCGATGCGGCAATTGTTCAATGATCCAATCAGTGACGAGCGCGCCCCCTCGCGCCCTCCCCGGACCTGACACTTCTAGAATGGGACACTCTACAGAGTTCTGTATTACTAAATGTAGTCGCAAATGGAGGAACGCGGCAGAATATGACCCATATCTACCATAATTAAAAAAATCGTATACAGTTTTAAGCTCAATGTTGTCTACTACAGCATAAAGGATGTTGACTAGCCAAATTCGTATTCTATTCTAGAATTTTTTCAAAATATAGTGTGGACGGCTGTGATAATAGAAAATAAGTACGGCATAAATTTGAGAAAATACGAAATAGAATGAAAAGTATAGGTTTGGATTTCAGTTAACTTTTAATTGTACGACTTGGCATTTTTTATTATATATTTACATATTTTTTTTACTACGACAGTTACAATTACCTGCAGTTAAAAATATTTGAAATTGTTTTAATATTACCTGATATTCAATCCTGGCGCGATTACACTGGCCAGACAGACAGAAAAGTAACCAGTACCTGTAGTAAGTTATACGTTCGCGCAGATTTACCGAAACGAGACGTGATGTAATTGAGCATTAGCAATTCGGTTGATCAGACTTCGACTGGCCAACCGAACTAAGCCAGCCTCAGATATATTGATTATACATTTAGATTAGTTATTTAGAAAAGCAACGCGGCAGCCCACTGCATCGTTGGTCGAGTGGTTCCAAGCGCGAATGCTGCACGAGAGGTCTTGGATTGTGATACTATTTATTGGTGTTTCTGAATTAGAAATTGTAGCAGCAGCTCGGAGTTTGGTATTGTGTACGGTGCAAAAAACGATCATGCCACATTTCAGGTATAAGACCTCACCTGTGGGCGGTACCACTGAAATCGGGTCTCTAACACGCTCCGTCAGCGGTATGGTACATAAACAGTACAGCGACCGTATCGCCGATATCTACGACTATGAGATGCACAGAGGCCCAAGGTTCGATTCCCGGACGAATGATACCAAATTTATCATCTACAGGCATAAAAAACTGAAAACACTAATATATTTAATACGTAGTGGTTTTAGAAACATCGTGTTAGTCTAGAAGAGTCCTTTATCTAAGTTGCCATATACTTAATTTGAATAACGTAGGTACTTACTTCGTTAATAATATGATATCTTAATTATGATCTTAGAAGAAATATAAATCATATTAAGCATGGCCTGAGTCGATCATTGCGTGTGACGAATCATAACCGCTGATGGCATAAGAAATAGTACGTTGCATGTACAATAAGTGGATACTGCGCGTAACGTAAGATTTGAACAGAGGGAAAAAGTAGTGAAGTTACCATATTAATGAATAATTAATGAACAGTCAATACAATACAATTATTCTTTATTGTACACCAACAACAAAATTGTGACAGTACAAATTAGACTTTTACTACATCTTCTGCCTTGTAGT
>DWEE01003037.1:0-10870 GCA_018245755.1 Parelbella macleannani
GAATTGTACAGTGTAATAATACCCGTAGGATAATTACAGAAACACATAATTACTGACTCATTACTGCCGGTTTATTAATCTTGTTTTACGTTGAAAATACTAATAGCATTCATTGCTAATTAATATTAAATTCTAAGCTAAATTTATCCACCGATAATAATTACTGATTACGTTGATAACCATACAATATTTTTGATATTAACGACATTTTATGCCTATTTTTTTGTAAGGTACGTAAGCATTCAGTCGTGATCTCCCTAGATGCAAAACGCAAATGCGTCCTAAGACGAACCCCACATGTCTAGAAAAAGCTTATTCAACCTCGCTTTAAAAAATCCCAGGTTATATTATGTGTTCGGAAAAGTAAACCAACTGTCGGAGACTGACTGGCGTCTTAAACGCATTGTGGAATACAATGGTCTCTAATGAAAATATGATTCATGTGTACTGATGAAGAATGTATGTATGGTAAGCTAAAAATTAACGCTATTTAAATACTATGTATATTATATAGGTGCACACCATCGTGCTAGTTTTTCGCGAATTATTACAAAATAACTTTAAATTAATTATTAAAAAGAATTGTTTGCTAAGCCATCCTTACCACATTTTAACAGTTTATTATTAAATAATGGCATTTGAGAGTAGCTTGGAAATTAACGTGCAATATTACAAAATGTATATGATATGACAACTGTGTATGAATAAATGTAATAAAGTTCAAGGCTTAAGGTTTAAATTAACTGTGCGCAGTATTTTAAAACAAAATAAAATAACACCCTGAAACGGCATAGGTACCTATAATCCGATTAATAATACACATGTGACAGATGTACCTGTCAATGTCAGTGGTAGAGTGCATGAGTCATATAAATGATATGGTAAGCAGTCCATAGAAACTATAAATGTAGTATTGTTAGTATTTGAACAGCCACAACGGTCCACACAGATCCATAGCGAGAAAATTTATCTCTTATTAAGTTACTGTTTTAACACATATTAATAATAACAGCCCCACTTAAAATTAAGACCACAAAAGACTAACATTGACTAGGATTAAAAATTGACAAAAAAGATTAAAACAAACCACTAAACGTGCAAATATCAAGGTATTGCTAAAGCATTAGTGACAGCTGCTAATTTTATTATAAAATTCGAACAACATTAACGGAGCAATTAAATTATAATAATTATTATAAAATTATACTAATTTAATTAAATAAGTACGTCTAGATCTTCGGCCGGTGTCCGTAAATGATCGTAGCTATTAGTTATACAACACGCTACGCCACGCTATGTGCCGCTATTACTAGCACATCTTTTCGATCATAACATTCAGTAGCCGCTATTCTTTTGCTAAACAATAGGTATTATGTAATAGATGCATAACGAACAGTTAAATAAAGACCAATATATAAGTCAAAAACTATTTTGAAATAAAAATTCAATACTACCAGTAATTAGCCACACCACCCGCCATGTTTTCAATACACTACATGTCGAATATAAACTTACTAAACATCCCAGAGATAATATTTAATTATTTACGATACGATATGAATATATAACAGCCACAGTTCACTTTAAAACAATAAAACGAGTAGCGGTGCATTTGGCTGAGTATAATTTTTACTTTTGCCCTATTTGCTGGTACGATATAAAAAGCGTATACGACCCCACTCCCTATATGTCAGAGTAAGGTGCGAACACAGCCGGCTGGATCACTTTAATTTAGAGCTCGTTGCAGAACTATTTGTCAATTCCAGCAAATTTATTTGTCTCTTAAATATCCAGGGGACCTTCGAGAACATTCTCCAGCAACGACGAGTTGCGATTAACGATCTTTACGTCCAAAATTTGTCATAATTACCAAAACTGACGTTTACAACGAGAAACAAATTAGAAAGCGAAGTTGGTGGTTGAAAAAGGGATTATTACAATAATTATATGCGTTACTATTTTGTTACTTCAAAACTACTGCAAACTTTTAGGTAAGTATATCTTAAATAAAGAATAACTGCTGATGTAATTCTAGGATAAACAATTAGTTATAGATTTTCGGTATTTAACTCGATCTGTACAAAATATATGTTGTCAGTATAAATATTATCTTAATGTAACGTGCTATATTAAAACTACTAGCATGATGTGTTGTAACATCTTATTATATTGTAGGGTATTAAACCATACGTTGCTCAGATTTATTTAAATTATTATTTAATAAATATCAATATGTAAACAGAGCGATGAATGTCGAAAAAGTGCAATAAACCCCAATAGTATAGACATTTTTGGCACTCGGTGTTCTCTACCTCCCCGTAAAGGACCTGGTGTGACACTACGCTTCATTTTGCTCCATTCTGCGCTGTACTTAAGATAGCGTCGTATATCGCTTGCCTCATACACTGTGACTGGCCCCTAAACACGATAATACACCCTTATTTTTATTCATTGCTTCATTGAGCGCAGATAATGTTGCAACGAAAATACAATGTGCATAAAAAATATATCACAAAAATACTCCCATCAATAAATGCGCTGACGAAAAAGTTTTACTGTGAAAATCGTTTTTCAAAGCTCTTTTAACTTATTATTAGACTTGTTTCGGTGGAATTATTCATTTCTCTTTCTTACATTTTTTTCGTTGCCAATTTGCAACGACAAACATTTTTTGTTCTCTTTATGTTCAGTAGCGAATTACGCAGCACGGTAATGAAAAACAAATGCGTTCAATGATATATAAAGCTTATATTATATGTTTAAGTTCATTTGGCGTGAGAATGTAAATAGTTTTTAGTTATAAATCGATTGCGTACCTACTGAACACAGACCTTCGATCAATTGGTCAACCTGATAAAAGATAATTCGCTCAATCGTTCAATAGTGCGATCAAATGATGCGCAAGCACCTAGGTGGTAACGGCGGCGACACTAAAAATCATTTTTCTTATAAATATTAATACTTGGGACTTACGCTTTATATTGCAAGTTAGAAAAATGATTCACGGTTTATGCAAAACAAAACCTAACCGTAAACTTATAAAAAACAATGTCGGGGTCGAACAAACAGCTCGTTCAAGGACACCACTTCATAAGTTCACGCGATCATTAACTTTTTCGAAATTCAATTATTTCCTTGACTCAAACTTCCAAGTTAATTAGTCGACTAAGCATCTGCTCGCTTAATTGTTCCAAAAGGCAAATCCATTTAACAAAAAGAACATGTCAACTAAATCGTCTCTGTTAGTAATAAACGACGACGTTTCACCAAATAAATACCATAGACAAATAGTCGCAAGGTTGAAGGTTACCACAGATATTGCCAACTCTATATTCAAACAGCTAAAAGATTTTAAATCTTATGTCATAGTCAATAAAAACTACTTTAAAGACAAATGAATAAATGCAACAAAAATTACATTTGTGCAGTCCTAATGACATGAAATATTTACGCAGAATTTACAACAACCTTGTGTGCGAGAAAAAAAATAAACTTCAAGTTAATATCGTCACTATTCCAATCGACGTATTTCTCAAAATTCTGACAGCGGCTGCCAGAAACATTAAGTTTTCTCAAGTTTTAAAGCGCAGGAACACACGTGTGCAGCCTCCGTTAGCTCGTTACTTATGTTTTTTATCAGCGCGCTCCTTCGCACTGTCAACATTGACACAGATGGTATAAATTTACAGGTTATTATTTAAAAACCGGCTGGCCTAATTTGGAACGCAGTTTTTCAGATATACCAACATAATATTGGTAATTAGACGAACTTTCTTTTTTTCCAGAAGGACTTTTCTTTTTATCCCCAGTCATATTATGATTATCAGACTCTTGAAAAAGTTTTTGATTCATCACTTTTAAATATATAGCTATTCCTTTTGATGCTAAAACACATATGTGTTTAAAACATAGTATTTGATAGTTGGTGGGACATGTACATATGTATACTTTTCCCCCTAGGCAATACCAGTACAACGCTTATTTCTGCTCTAAAGCAATTGATATTAAAGCAATTTATTTCACTTTTGAGGTTATAATAGCACGTTGCACATATGTATTAAACACGACTTTAATCTTCAGCATCACATTACTACTAAACACACTAAAAAGTGAACTGGTTCATTAGCCAAGTGCGTGTCAACATTATTTACACGTTTTAGAAAACGTTATGACTAAACATTATTACTAGGCAAGCATGTTACAATTAAAATTTATAAATTTGATGTGTATGAAGTCTGTCGACCTGCACTTGGCCAGCGTGGCAGACTAACCTTAACCCTCTCATTTTGAGAAGAAACCCATATTCCAAATGTGGAATGATAAAAGGGTAGAAAAAAACGAATGTTACAAAATATCATCACTTCGAATCAGGTGACACTGGCCAAATGGTAGCCTACACCAAATAAAAAAAATATCATGATCGTTGGTGTCCACTGTGGAATCCGGAGCGCTCATTCTGTCTTAATTGAAGTAATTTTAACATTCGCAATTATAAAGTAAATTTACACTTTCGCAGAACGACCTCACGGAGGCCGTAATTACCCCAATATTCGTTTTCGGCGGAAATGTGCATACGTGGCAACATATCGGGGCGGTTTAGTTAATTTTCGAAAACGTTTCCTTACTTTTACATATTTTTTAATTGCAAGCTCTTCTCCTGCGACCGTATCCATTTTAATTTTTAAAGTATCCCAATTTCCTATATAGTCTAGTGTACTGTATAAACGTATCGTTTATTTAATATATTTTGTTTTTCTATTCTCTTTTGACTTTTTTTAAATAATTATATATATATACTATCAATTTATATATTATATTATACTAGATGTATTGTAGTTTAAATGTACAAATATCAATATGTTCTGTCGGTATACTTTTATTGTGAACATTTTCAATAAATGTGTATTCAGTAGATGGTAATGTACCACATTGGGAATCCATAGCGAACCACACAGATGAGAATTTGTATAATCTTCTCGACACGTTGAAGGCAATGCAGTTATTATCTTGATAAAAGCACAATCCAATCAGCACGGACACCTTTCTGATTGTTCAATATTTGCTGGGCGTAAAATGGGCCAATAATTACATCGGTCAGGTAAAATCCTTTGTGGTGAACACGTCTTTCATGATGCGAATGCAGATTTTGTTTAAATTAACCAATTACCCTTAAGTCTCTTATTCTAATGTATGCATTTTACAATTGGAATTTTATTGTTTATTTTTTGTATCATCATTTTCATCATCATCATCATTAGACCTTTAAGTTGTTCCCCCTTTATAAGCTGGTCTCAGAATAAGGTTATCACCATGTTCTACCAAGCTGGTTGGCAGAATCCTTTTTTAAATTTTTTTACATATAAATCAGCATATCTTTATTTCACTAAAGTTAACTGCCTTTCGGTCTGTTTATTTAAAGACATTTTTCGGGATCATCTCGTAAAGTTGATCTGGGCAAAATTTGGCTCTAACTGAATCAAGAGTATCGGTGTTATAAAAGAATTTCGCTGTACTTTTATTTTTCTTGATTTGTATCAGCACGTTATTAGGAACGTTTCTCGGCGTTTCACTGATCGTAAAAAATCGAAAGTCATTAAGGACCGTTTTATGGCTTATTTATGTTTTAAAACGAATGGGGGAAAAATGATGGCGCCTCGCGCGAAATTGAAGAGTCCCAATTGATAGAGCTTCGTCAATAAATTCAGCAGACGTGGCAAGCAGAAGGCAAAAAACCATGATAATATCAAATAGATAAATACATAAATTATATCAATCTACCCAAATTATGAAAAAAAAAGAAGCACAAACAGCAGAGAAATCTCTCAAAATTGGTGACTAAACTGCTATTTCCTTGCTGTACGTTCGTTTCGTCAATGTTTCATAGCCTCTTATGTGTGACCGTCACAAACTGTGCAACACACAGCAGAGTGTGTTATAGCAGTCGGGCCACACGCGGCCGAGGTGCAGCTAGTCGAGACGAGCCAATTTCACAGATTCGTCACCGATTACCACGCGCCGCCCGCCGCCGCCCCAGTGGATTGGACACTGCGCATTTGTAAGACTGATATTACAAAAACTTCATTTTTTCGAAAACTTACTATTGTATTGACAGTTATTTGACATTAAACTGATTTACTGACAATTTTATTAATCGATTAAAAACACATTTTGTGTTATAATTATTATCATTGTCTCAAGTAATTCACAATGCAATTAAAGTATTTAAGCATTATAAAGAAATAAAACACTATGCCTGTCTAATTGACTGCCTCGTTGGTCGAGTGGTTGCAAGCGCGACTGCCGATCGAGAGGTCCTGGCTTCAATTCCCGGGTCGGGTACTATTGGATTTTTCTCATTTAGAATTTCTAGTAGTGACTCGGAATCTGGAATTGTGCCCGGTGTATGGCAATAGGCTCACCATCTACTACATGGGACTTAAAAGTAACAAGGCAACAAGTGAGAGTGTACTACACTCCGCTGCCTACCCCTTCGGGGAGGACAGATGCGATGTTACGTTAATAAGAATTAGTAACATGTGATATTGTAAATCGGTGAGCGACTTCGGCCAATACAAGTTGTCGCCAGTACAGAAATGCGAAATGGCGCCATAGTGGCGCCGCAAGCCGGAGTGCGCTCTCGTACGTGTGGACGTATGGACGGACGCACGTATTACATGTACACATGTACACATCAGCACAGCGAACATTCGTAGCGCGCTATCGAGCTAAATCTGTGCTAACGTTTAATGGTGAATTATTAGGTTTTCTGTATTGAGTTAGCCGCTGCCGCGGTTTAATTGGGCATTTGTTGGCTTTAATTATTAGTGCGTGTTGCTTTAATTGATGTAGTAGGATGTAAAATATATGAGAAGATTAGAGAAAATCTTTGCTATACCTACATGTCAGAACTTGCTCAGAAATTGTGTTATTTGCGAGAGTATTCCAAAATAATAATTTTTAAATAAACGTAACATCACGCCTGTGATCCCCGAAAGGGTAGGCAGAGGAGTGTACTACACTTCCGCGTTTCACCAGTTACGTTTAAGTCCCATGGAATAGGTGGTGCGCCTAACCACCGAGTCACTACTAGATAAAAATTACTTTTCATTGTATAGTTTATGTTTTGACTAATGTATTTGTTCAAAGGAGTGATTAAATGCTATAAGTATTATCTGGCAGTCAATATTTAGGCTAAGCCAATAGCAACGAATGCGTACAAAAAAAATCCCAACACTAAGTCAGTTGGTTATGTGTTGCCAGCTTTAAGCTTTATAAATAACAATACCCCGAGCCAGGCTCCGAGAAAAAAAAACCTTAGAAGGAAATTCAGAATAACCTGCTTCCCGCGCAAAATACCATTTCTGTAGATAATTGGACCACATAAAACAAGGACGAAGAAGTTATAAATACGAACAAACTGCACAGAAAAGTTTGCCCCCGTAGCCAAAAAACATACCGCAGCTGATAAAGAAACTCGCAGAAAGAACATTCGGTTCGTTTATTCACAGATAAAAAACTATCGATACTTAAATAGAATTACACCAAAAATATCCTTTAAAAACCGTAATACGTCGTCAACGTCCGCGCCACCTGATGCATGTTTTAGATACAGGTGGGCTCGCAAAATGGCAATTCGTAGGACTACAGAATAGACAGCCGAACAGTGGGGCCGATAGGTATAAAACTTCTCACCTAGTTATAGTAATGCTACAAGAAACTGTGTGTTGTATCGTCATGCAAACTCCCTTACGATGTGCTGAGTGCCAAATAACACTATCCTTACAGATCTGACGTACTTCTATATTCATCGCTCTCTTTATCACACACAACAATCTATACTTATTACAAGACATTTTTATTGATAAATAGAGACTACATTTTTATTGATTTTATGAAATTCACGAATAAAACATTTCAATAACATTTACTCAAAAATGCAATAAAATATCTTAAAGATGAAACGCGGAACCAATGATACTTACATATTTTGCTGTCACAACACACTGACTGTTAACTGTCCTATGTCTGTCTACAACTGTTTTAGTATCCAACTGTGCTATGTCTACAACTGTTTTTGTCTCTTTCTAAACATACAGTTTGTCTACAACTGTTTTTAAAGTATTTTTAAACACACAGTATGTCTGACACTGTCGTAGACACTCTCTCAGTATCTACTCTCGATATACCGCACGCGCTGCTGCCACCTTGCGGGGTGTGCGACAGGTGACCGGTAATTCGGAAAACGGTGTTTCCGCATGTTGTCTCCATTATGCCAATTGCGACTAATGAGTAGTAATTAGGGGGTGGATCCATTCGCTTATGGTTCATAAACGCATTAACTTTTTATTGACATTCATGAGGAGAGTACCGTACCAGATGATCAGTTACAAGTGACCGCTACTGGCCACAAATACCTGCAACTGATCTTCAATGGAAATATATGAATAGGATTGTTAGCGTCAGTTAGTTTAGTTAGTATGAGTTGCTATATTATTTATGAAAACTGAGTGATCGAAATAAGAAGAATTTATAAATGGTTTTTCAAATTAGAATTTATTACTTCTAATAACTGTTGCTTGCTTCAAATAATATTAGTCAATGATAAATAATAGATAGTATAGATGATATATTTCAGGCGATTGTAGGCTATAAACTAAAGTGATAGTATAAAACAAAATAAATATCGTAGGTATAAAAGTCATCCTGTCACAATGCCACTCTGCAATTATAAAATGTTTTTTACTGTAACATTGAATCTATTATTAATGGTTGCTGGAATTTATTATTACAATAAATAAATGCAATGAATTTAAAATAAATACATTTCTTTTATATCGTGAAAATGTAATTTATTGTCATATGAATGCACAGTAACATCGATCGAATATATTATATTAAAAGAGACTTTTCGGCCATCTTTAAACGCTCGGATCATGCGTTTAGGTACCTACATGAATAATATGCAAATTAAAGTCCCACCTTAGTAAATTTCAAGTGGTGTTGGTATGGTTCCAATTATAAATGTTCTTAATTTAAAGATGCTATCTGCGAGCCCACTAACATCTTGCTTAAAGGTCACAAAATAAATGTAAAGAAATTTTAATTATTTAAACATAAAAAGTATCACACGCGAATCGTTATACACGTAAGTCGAAATATGGAGTTGGATAAAATATAATTAACTGACAATTTATCCACAGACGACACTTTTGCACGTTTATTTCATATATTTCGTATCTAGACGTACATTATATGCTTTCCTTATTTACATCTTTATATAAAAATCGCGTTAGAACTGTTATTTTTTTAAATAATAAAGTCGATCGGCTTAAAATAATTCTAATTTTTTTTCCGTTCCTTTTTCAAATACGTAACATAATTTCTCACTGACATTTACCTACAGATTGTAGAAGTAACTTTTAAGATTTTTCAATTTTGGCAACGTTTTTCAAAAAACAATACATATTATGTAGGTAATTGAAGAAGCTCGTGATTTCGAATTTTTAAATTTTAGTAACAATTTTCAAAAAGGAATATAGAAATATGTAAGTATGTAGTTGAAGAAAGACTTATAATTTTGAACTTTCCAATAACGGTTTTCGAGCACGAACAAACATGTAGTTGAAGAAAGCGTCGTCACTTTGAATTATTCAATTTTAATAGCGATTTTCTTAAAGCAATGTGATTGTCTAGTTGAGGAAAATGTGATTTCGCTGCGGCCGTGTATTTGGAAGGTTTCTATCGACCGCGGCAGGCGCCTGGCTGTCGCCGCACGAGCCAGGGGTTCCCTGGCTTGCACGGCGTTGTGTACTATAACTAAACTGTTTATATAATTAAACAGCTTACTTCATATATAAGAAGCGAAATATTAAAAAATAACCATTAGTTATGTTGATTTAACTTTACTATTAAAAAATAGATTTTCGCAAAATCAAATTCAACATAACTATCATTAACATCGCATCCGTATTCCCCAAAGGGATAGGCAAAAAAGTGAAGCGCACTCATACGAATCACCTGTGATGTTATATTCAACGTCCGAAGACCGAAAAAGAGCAAAAATTTGAAATATTTTCATAATTTAAGTCCATCCAATTAAGCCATTAGTCTAACCATAGTTAAGTATGGGTTAAAAGGTTCCACACATCTTGGATATTAGATGCACCAAAACCTCTATGAGGATTTTCTTCACAATTGTAGCGCGTACTCCTTACGAAAATAATTAACATCGTCAGAGGTCATACGGATTCAAACCCAAGTCTTCGGGAATGGGAGATTGACCTTAAAACAATTTACCTATTATTTCAGTAACCGCATATCTCATTAAAGTAATAAGCATTAGTTTAAACATTTTTTTATTGTCACATCAGAGAACATTTAAAAGATATTATCAATGTTAGCTGCCATAAAAAAAAACCTTTCTATAAATAAAACTGAAAACGTTACTCTTCTACGGAAACAAATATGTATAATTATATTGTTCTTACAACGACTAAATAAATAATATTGCATAGATTTCCAGATGTTTTAGAAAGTTCGTCAGATTTATAGCTTACATATTGTTACAAAATACATCTTTAAAAGAAATCTTTCCAGAATGTTGGCACGCAAAATACCGCAATAGTTTTCAACTTGACGCGGCGCCAGATCGTGTACATCTGCACGCGACGCTCCGACTGGGTCCTTTTACGTTAGAACATAATTCAAATTTTGTTCCATATTTGAATTCACTTTTTCTTTAAATCATTTTTTTTAACTAAAAAAATATGTCTATACATTCGATTTCAATTTCAAATCTGAGGTAATTAAACTTATTAATAGACGTTTTTATTACTTCGAACGTACCTATAATAAAGTATGTATATTCAGT
>DWEE01003038.1:0-10869 GCA_018245755.1 Parelbella macleannani
GTTGGGCGATTTCTTTCCAAATTTGGCCAGAACGTATCAGCAGATTCGTACCATTTGCCCAGCAGTGGAATAGTGCTTGATTTTAACGGCCCTTACTTATGTTATATACAATTTGTAAAGAGTTACAAAGTTTTAAGTTCCTTATATCTTCATACATATTTTATTTTTAAATAATATTGTTTTATTTTTTCTATATAAAGAAGAAATAAAATAAATTTGTGTTCTTAATAGTCGTCAAATAGAACCACGTGTCTGTGATCGCTATCGAACAGTATCAGAGTGTCGTTCGATATCGGATACGAATGTATTAGTCGTACGTTGTGTACGGAACTATCAGCACGGTGAAGACATCAAAATAACTCCAGAATATTCCAGGAAAGACCCCGCGAGCGACCGTTATGAAAATATCTGTTTCCATACGAAATTATATTTTTAATTGATGCGCATGTTTTTCCTTTTTTTAAATTATACCATTGTTAGAAACAAGTGTGTGTTGTTATTTTCGTCACGCTTAGCCACGTCCCTTAGAGGGTAGACAGCGTGCCAAATACTAAATGATGACATATATACATAACATCATTTCAACCTGTCTCAGGTTATCTGCTGGACAAATAATGTGTTTGTACGAATAGGCTGTGCTCTACGATACCCAACCCGAGAGCAGTGTGGATGATGATGGCAAAAACCCAATACTTATTTCATGATTCCTATTTACTTGTACATATATTTATCTTCTAAGAGGAAAATTACTAAGGCAAAATAACAGGAAATGTAAAAAACAGCACAATAGACAAAAATGCGAGTTTTTTATTCATCTTAAAGCACTTACATAAACGATTGCGCTGATGATGTACCGTACCTTGTATATTCACATCCAGAATCCGACCCCGGTCTACTCCGTACTTGGCGACGTTACACTACTCATTGATTAGTTTTTAATGAATGGAAACTTATTCTAAGAAATGTTACTACAGTAGCTTATAAATGTCGCTGGCTAGAATACAATGAACGACATATGCCTATTGTTTATTGAAAAGGTTTTTTTATCTATGGTTCGTCTATGATGTACACGTCTTCATTGTGTTCGAAGGACCGATGTCGGGACAAACATTATCTGTACCTATGACAATGAATACAAAATTACCGCAGACATGTCCAAAAAAATAAATAAAACGTAAACTTTTTATTGTAAAAAAAATTAAACTAAAATTTTCAATGTCACAGATAAAGAATAATTTAATTTAAAACCATGCTAACCATATATATGAAGGAAATATGCGTAATAATAATAATAACAATATTATGCTTATAATTATTATATTAGAAAACTATTGAGAACATATATGTATATACATTTTTGTCGCACAAATTTGTTTTACAATTTTATGAACGAATAAATACGATTTTTTTATTTTAATTTTGAACTGAGAAAACAGAGGCAACGTTATAGATTTGAGACAAGTTTCCTTCTACGCAGCCGTACAGTGATAGAACAGTGAAGTAAGCGGTTACTTGATGACGTAAAAGCATTTCTGTATACAATGACACGAAGACATTATATATATACTTACGACTAGGGTTTCGTTATACATATAAGAAAACGTTACAATCCTAAACATCGTACGTACTCATTGTTTCGCCGACAACATCCAAGGAAATGGATAGTTCCATATTACACCGTACTATCGTAGAATGTAATCTCTCGTAATAGCACGTTGAACAAAAACAGACATTTCTCTTTCGCCCGCCGCTCCGATACCTTTCTCCCCATATTACGGTATACTGCCATGATGCTATAAAAATTTAGAACAAATATTTTCTTGGATTCCGTCAACATAACAAATTCGTCATCTTTATAATATTATTATTAATTTAATAAACATTAATAATGAAAAACTTTTTCGAGAGTAAGAAAATACAAAACACTATGAATTTCTACATTACACGTCACTTTTAATAATTTGACGTCCATGTTTTTGCTTGCTTTTTTCTTAACATTTTTTCCTCCTTGTCCACCGTCCCGCTCTTACAACGATAACATACGACAAAATATTTTTAACGACAATACATTAGAAGCGAAGAAGTGTTCAAATTATTTTGCTATGTACGTACACAATATACAAAATATATTGAAATAGTACAAAAACGAAAAATACCTAAATATTTTGGTTAAAACGCTACATGTCACATTAAAAATCGACGAAAAAAATTTAATATTTATGACATTTTTAACAAACTATTTTTCAAGACAATTAAAAAAACAGTGAATATTTAATAACAATAAATACATTACTGAATGCAGTAAGAATATATAATTGAGTATACATACAGAAAAAAAATATCTTGTCATAATGAATGTTTTTTTGCTTTTTTTCATAGTTAAAAACATCAAGTCATATTTAACACACTCGCCAATTCTTCATACCTGTTTTATATCCAAATCTGAATTTAATCCAACACAGTCATTGATATACAATCTTAGACGAAAACCCAAAAGGAATGTTTAAGTGTCTGGTGTGTTGTTTAGGAGACAGAAGAAATCAAAATTTATTTGTATTTAACTAAATAAATATAAGATATCATGTACATCTATGGGGCCGTAGGTTTAGTGCTTAATCATGTTTACTATTGAGCTGGTGATAGTGGATTCGATTCCCTCTCGGAACAAACATTTATATGATGAGTAGGTGTGTTTTTTCTTTTGTTATAAACAGTATATATAAGGGTATGTAATAATTTAAAAAAAGATTTTTATTGTTTTGCTACTCACAATTTTTTTTATGTTGGTGTAAATTCATATTTGAATGAGCACATACCCGACACGAAACAACTAAAAATTATATAATGGAACAAATATCATTTCATTGTATTACTTTTTTGTAATATTTGTAATTATTTCAATAATATAATACAAATTTATAACAACGCTGAGATAATGAATAAACTAATGAATAAAATCTAGCAAAAAGGAGAGTTCAAAGTTATTATTGTAATTCTCTAGTATCATTCTTAACTACCTGTGAATAGCACACATGAAATCTTTTACGAAAGACGCAATAGATAGCGCTAATTCTACTTTTAAAATTCTAATTTTAAAAACGATTATGACGATTCCTCTTTAGGTGAAAGCATTTATCACAAAGGTGATGGCCGTTTAAATTTAATATATAAAGGCCCCACACCCTTAAAGGTGAAAGGGGGGTTAAAAAGTTATCTCTATTTTTAAAAAATATCTCTTTAAATATAGATGTAGATGTAGAGGCGTAATGTGTGTATGACGGACTATGTGTTAACCAACATTGGGGAAATCAATGTATGGAAACATGGTAGATGGGAAAATCTTCAGTAAAGTGATGAGTGGAGAATGAGGTCCAATTGACAGTATCAATGTACCATATATGTATATATATCAAAATTATATGTACACATGAAATGTTGAGGCAGCATATAAGTTTTAGCTATTATATACGGCTATGATAGTAAGAAGGGGGGATTAAAGTGGGGGGCAAAGACGTAAAGACAGAAATTACGAAAAATTTCTAGAATATTCTAAGACTCATTGCATGACCAGACGTAAATTTTAATTCCTCCTGAGAAATCTGTCCACAATGAAATAATATTTGTCGTGGTAGTACACTTAAATGAAAAATCTTATTATTACTCCCATTTGTGATTCCGACTCATATCTCGCGTGGACGAACGCACTGCAGGCCAGATCTGTCTGCATATAATGTGACACATATTTGATCATTGCTCCAAGTGTGTCACCTTCCCCTAAGAATTCCTTACCCCACTTCCTTGGGGGTGACACGGCACATGAGGCAGATTTAAAAATCTGTGAAAAGTGTTAAAAATTTGTGAAAAATTTACTTAAGGTGATATCTGGTATCGAGATATTAGATATGTGTGTGCCAACTATTTCACACGTTTGCTATCTCGGGGTCCAGCACATGCGGGATCTGAGTCGAACCACAACACGTCCGTCAGTTACAAGTCTCCAACCCGATCAGTCTTGACACGGCTCTCTAGTTGATTATGATCAATCTAGGCGGCAGCATACCCTTCTTGCTGAGCCAGACCCTGTAAGTGTAAAATGGCAACACATTAGTAATAAAGTATCATAAAATAAATAAATAAAGTACTTCACAAGCTGGATAAGTGGATGAATAAACAAGTTGATGGAGATACAAAAATTGTTGGGTTAGGCGGATGATGTGGGTGTGGGTGTGGGTGCGGGTGCGGGGGGCGGCACGGACCCGAGGCCGGCGCCCAGCAGCAGCGACACGACGTTGGTGAGCAGCACGGCGGCCAGCGCGCCGCGGCTGAACAGGCACGCGCGCCGCACCGACAGGCAGTGGCTCTGCGGACAGCGCACCCTTGCTACATTTTTACAATTTTCACCAGCGCCACCATCTACACTTCCCTTCTATCAGTACTGCCTCGAGGGACGTAATATTAAACTAGACCGAACCTGTACTATTGTGACCGCATGGCTCGTAACAAATACATTTATATGTGTGTAAATTTCTAAATATATACTGGTATGTAATACAATTTAGCTCTCAGCTAACAAACAATGGAGTTAGCAGCACGAATATCTTTCTTTGGCGCCGTACCGGCAGTCTCGATTCCTAGCCACCGGTTTGAGAAACGTAAATAAGTATTACTTAACCCATTCTATATCAGTAATGCGATATCAAAAACGACGGTGCTGTCACCTGTTCAGTAACAACTGTGCCCACAGCAAAGGACTTTCGAGTGAAGATAAACCTCATATAATACTAAGGTTGTTGAAGTCTAAATTGTCATCTTTTTGCCACCTATTCTGTTTTAACAGTGACAGCACAACGTACCTGCTGCATGGCAGGGGCGGCCAGCTGCTGTTCCAGCACCTCGATGGAGGAGGTGGCGGACGGCGGCCCCCGGGCGCTCTGCGGGTGCTTGAAGCGCCAGTCCCTTGAAAGTAAATTCAAAAATATTTATCGTCATATTCTATGATGTATTCAGAATACTTTGTATTGTCGGCGAATCCACATTGATGCAACATGGTGATATTGGCTCCACTAGGCCTCTCGGAGTGAAACAAAATTTTTGTCCAGCAGTAGAATATAGAAAAATGTATCGGATACCCAAACCCATCCCATGACAACATACAACGTAACTCATAATTAACCAATCTAGTGCACCATTATACTCCCACCCTCCTATTATCCCCCACCCCCACCCTATTCCTTTCCCCCTTTTCATGCGCTCACATGAAATCAAGAAGTTATATAAACCATTAGTGTTTTGGAGCTTGGTGAAGGAGAAATAGTTTCACGTGACTCACTTGGGCGGCAGCTGGTCGGGCCGGCTGCTCCACTCCCACACCCAGTCGTTGGAGTCGTCCTGCAAACCGGAAATGTTGCTTGAAATGTTTGTTTTGCATCCTGACACATACCGAGACACACGAGAACCGGAGTAAGTTGTCTTCCATTAGTAAGATTACAAGGGTTTGGTTTTTGGTAAAGACTAATAGTTTGCTTTTGTGCTTCTTTGTATGTCAGTCTGTTTGGCTTTTTCCTTTGTCTTTTTGTCTGACCTCCTGTTTGTCTGCCTGTTTATCTAGCTAACTGTCCACCTGTGTGCAGGTGTATTTGTCCGTTTTTTCTATCAGTTAGTGTAAGCCTTATCTGTGTCTCGCTCTTTGTCTGATAGACAAAACTTGAGCCACGTCATCAAGGAATGTTATACATACAGACGTTCCTAGAATGGCAAATTAATTGCCGCCCAATCGCCCAATTCAAAATATCTGTTCACCTAGTATAATTTCCTTCCAATAAACAAAGATAACAAAGGCCAAACTTAATGTTATAGCGAACATCTTCCACTACCCTTGATGAACAGTGAGAAGAAAATAGTTACAGGTGGAATATTAAATGAAAGGCAATATTAGGAGTATCGGCGATCCTAATCCTAAGAAGATCATGAACACGCGACTAAGGTTTGCCAGTGTCATCATCCATCATCAACTATCGTTAATCAGTGGTACGAACCCTCCAGCAGTTAATGTAGACCCCCTTCAGCTCGTCCTCGGTCGACGGCTCCAGGTTGGGGCTGTTCGGCGGAGATTTCGGGCTGCAACGGAGAAGAAGAATCTTTTACTGCACGAATGGTCTATCCACACATCTTATTTCTGGACCGTGTGTGGGAGGAGCTTGAACTTGTAGGTTTCATGATGCATCACGACGCAGATGTTTGTGTATGTGAAACCAGGGAGTGTAACGGAAAATTGTACCTATTCGATTTGCGTTTTGGTTTAATAATTAGTAACGTTGACTGTTGAGTCGGAGATTTTGGATTCGATTTCCGACTGAGGACAAATATTTGTGCGATGAGCTTGTGATGATGAAGTAAGTATTACATTTCTATATCATCCTGTTCCGCTGATGTAGCTATGTTTATCATTTGTCTGATTACCATGGTGCACGCTCTAAATAATTTGTGATCAGATAGCCCCTCCCCATATAAGGAAATGTCCTAAGATTTTATTAATATTATATTACATATAGGTACTTAAAATACACGGCTAGTGTAAGACAAATATGTCAAGTCCGTCTCGTTTGTCTGTCCGTATGTGTATCGCATTACTACCCGACACAGGAAGCGATCGATTTCATACACATATCGACTGGAACAGCAATAGCCTTGTATTGTTTTGCCGCACACTTAATACCAAGTCGTATTAAGCGGACACATCTACACACATATATGTATATGGATATATGTACATATCTACTTCTATGCACATTGGTTTTGCTAACATTATGTTAATATATGGTAGTGATCGACAGAAAGTTCGGTTTCGGTTTCGACCAGTTTCGGCCAAAAAATCTATTTTTGGCCTTAGTTTAGGTTTCGGCCCAATAATGGCCGAACCTTTCGGTCGCGCCGAAATTCGAGTGTACGTGAATTATCGTGCATTAGAAAAAAAGCATGAATTACGTTTTTAATTTGCAATAATCTATAAAATGAATACAAAATGAATGTCCCGAATTTTATAAATCCGGGACTCATGACATATCAATGTTAATAAGAACGCTTAGACTTGCTCCGCAATTTCAACCACTTCATCACATAAAAAAAATTAAATATATTTGTTACCTATTTTATTGATTGTCGTTTTTTCAATTAATTATATTAATTATCGGTATAAATCGAATATGCAAATAAATGTGTAAAAAAAATTTATGATCGTAAAGCACACTCTATGCTTCGCATTAAGAGTCATGGAGAAGTTAAGATACAATTTCAGTATGCAATAAAATTTTTAAATATTATGTTACGGTTTCAGCCGAAACTGAGAGCAAGGCCGAAGGTTCAATTTCGATTTCGGTTTCGGCTGAAAACCTGATTTAGATCGAACACTAACCATTACCTTTAGACACACAATTAGAATTTGGAGACATCTGATTTCTTTATCATCGAGTAAGGATAGAAATGTTCAGTAACGAGTAAGGGACCTGCTATAATGGTAAAATAATATTATGAAACATTATTTTTTTCAATATTTGGAGCAATTTCGAAGGGCGATCTAAATAAATATTTTCTCATACTTCTATCACAAAGGGCTAGAACGGACCGAATATGTCCACATGAATGAATGCAAAAGTCAATAGGTATAATAAAAAGTAATTATTTTATGCGTCGAGATGAAATGATACTGATACAGTACTAGCTTAAAAATATGTCTGTCGTCACCTTATGATTTTAAAAGTTGAAAGAGGTTTTTAAATTTTAAATATATACATTATGTAATACGATTAAATATCATAATAATAATATAGATAATTTATTAAACATCCATTGAATAAAATATTTTTTTTTTCAGTGGCAATTAAAAACTCCGGAAAAGCTGCTGCCAGTTCGCACATCGCCCGCGCCAGAAAATCCTAATCATTCGCTTGCCGACTAGTAATTCGTCGCCATCTTTCTTTTCATACAATTCTTGTCGGCTGAAAGGTATGTCTAAAATTTTATATATCTCGTAAAATATAGTAAGAATTCGTAATTGAAAACATTCAATTACTTATGTAGACAGTTTTTAAGCAGTTCTATTACTAATAATAGGTTTTAAGTGCTTGAATAAGTAGCTATAATTAGTGACCATGTGGTCGGCAACCGAAAATGTCTAACGTACTGCGCATTATGTTTTAGAAAAAATGATAGTGAAATAAGTGCTATAGTTTTGGTTTGATTCCGGTTTCATACGTTAAAGTGATTTTCTTGACATCGTTCCTGTATGTTCGATCTTGTCGAGTTTTATTTGTAAGCCGGTAGGCGAAACCAACGTGGCGCGAATGTAGTCAAGTAAACTATTTCTTTGTTGTAGTTAATAATGGGTTCCGTTGAGCGTGCCGGTGATGCTACATCGGAAGTAGAATCTGGTGAAGAAGAAGAAGTGATCGGTGGAGGCGAACTGGCTCAACATCTCACTATGAGGTATTTATTTATGCACTCGAAGTAAAACTGAAATAAACACTGCCCCAACACTGTTTATGGCTGTTGCTGAAATATATGTAACATGTGCGTGAAACATTTTTCTACACATATAACAATTGTATTCATTGTATTCATGTATGTGTCGTAAGGAGCTCATCCACATGGCAGGGTGCGGTAACCTCAAAATTCAAAATCTCAACACGGAGACCAATTATAAAACTAATACTTTAATATATGGTCGAGCAACAATTTTATATTTGTACCTATCATACCACCTGTCAGTTTCAATAAATTATGGAATTGGGGAATTTTGGAAATAATTTTGTTCATATAATTCTTATTTTTATTTATTACCAGTATTTTGGTGTGATTTTTATTTATGTCGTACACTTACAGAATGTATATTCTATGCACATGCCCCTGAAAATGGATTGTGATTCAGTTAAAATTGAAAGGAAATCACCATATATATTTTTATTTTGCTTAGAATTACATATATACGGATCTTTCTTTCAAAATTCGACCAGTATTTGTGTTCATTTACAACTTGGAAAATATTTGCTACTGCCTTGCATCACAAACAAAAATGTTCTATAGTTTTAAATATTACAGAAATTTTGAATGATAGTTAGAAAGTGTGTGATGTGTTTGTGATTGATTTTATAATATAAATTATTAATAAAAATATAGTAGCCAGATTTTTGTATAAAAATAGTGTATACACATTTTCAATGCGTTTCAATAACAATTTTACCTGTGGCTCTATTTACAATGTTTCTTTTTTTATATGTGCTTCAGATGCATATATAAAATCATGTATATTTTTGTGACATTTTCTTTGTTAGATCTGTTTTCTATGATAAACATTAACCGAGCATTTCCTTAGTTAAAACACATTATTGCATTTCTTAGTTACACTGTTGAATCAAATCTTCATTTACACTCCTTCTGATCCAATCTTAAATTTTGATATTAAACTAACACAAGCTGTTCTTTCGACACATGAGCCGTTAACAATATTGAACTTTTAATTGTAGTCCACGGAATAGTCTTGCAGGACTGTTGGCAGTCAATTAACAATTAACTACAGTAAATTTAAAACAAAATGACATCACGATCTAGGAATATCATTTAGTCATATATTTTGGCACGGTAAAAGTATGGTGCTAATCAGATTCATTCTAAAATAAAACCCGTGTCCAAGCATGAAATAATAAGAGGTAATAGCGTATTTTTAATAGTAGTAATGGTCATTCCCAGTTTGTAGGACTCATTTTAGATCTTGTCGGGTACAAATTGGATACTCGAATAGTATATATTTATTATTTTATAAAATAATTATAAATTTCCAACTTGTCACTCTGTTATCGTTTCTATTACTTATCAAGGTTCAATTAAATCCTTTATTACGATAAAAATAATGAAATATTTTTATGTTGATATATACGAGTCATTGTAGTAGCACATTTTAATACTACCTGCTTGTGTACAGACTTTACAGTGAAGTTGATGCTATAGATTGCAATCATCACTTTATTTTGTATTAAAAGGTGGATAATCATCATCGACCACTTTAAAACTTTTGGATACAAGTCTCTTTTCAGAATCAGAATGAATGTTGCTAAGGTTAAAAAAGTTATAGACACCAGGAACTTCCATGGATTGTTGATATCAGTAAGCATCCTAGGTTGTGAAAGCCCTCGCATTTTAACATATCTTCTCAATGGATAGGGTTTGAGTTAAACTCTCAAGTTTATTTCCTTTGTAATTGAAAAGAAAATAATTAAATCTGATAATTTGACAATTGGCACTGAACAATCGGCTCACTGCTACTGCATTTGGAAATGTCGATAATAAGGTGTCCATGTCGAGACATTCGAGCCGTAGACATGCCTGTATACGTCTTGCCGTGCATATGTCTGCGTACCGCCGTGATTACGGGTCATCGAACCCGTGACTCATTGCACGCTCTACTTGCCGACATGGGCTCTTCGTGCCTATGGACGTCTTGAATTTTTTGTTAAGCCAAGCAACCGCCCGTGGATATATCCTGTGCACACCAACTTATTGCATGAATGCATCTATACACATATATATATACATCGATGTATATATACAGTTACCAAACAACGGTGCATTCACTTGAGCGGTGCTACTTCGAAATATTCGATTTGTAAAATCATTGGGATATTGGGATTTAACATTTGGTTCTGATTTTAGACTGTGGTTCAAATAGTTAACTTATCGATTATCGTGGATGTATTAGAGCTGGTAAATTATGATTGTGAAAAATTCTTTTTTTGTGGCATTACATGGAATGAGCTTGAGTTTGGAATAATGCTTATTGATATCAGGATTTTGTACCGAAGTTCAGTACTACCGCTAACC
>DWEE01003039.1:0-10868 GCA_018245755.1 Parelbella macleannani
CGCACGCACGCACGCACGCACGCACGCACGCACGCACGCACGCACGCACGCACGCACGCACGCACGCACGCACGCACCCACGCACGCACGCACGCACGCACGCACGCACGCACGCACACACATACAGCACAACATACAGCACGCAACATACAAGCAAACATACAGTTCAGGGTAGCAGGGTGACAGGAGCAGCACACTCACGGAGCGAAGACGAAGAGCACAGAGGGGTGCGGTGCGCGGTAGGGCGGGAAAACGTCGGGTACATACGAAGGCCGGTTTACCATCGGGGCTGGCACGCGGCGTGTCGCGCGGCGTGGCGCGTGGCGTGGCGCGCGGCGTGGCGCGTGGCGTGGCGCGCGGCGTGGCGCGCGGCGTGGCCAGCGGCGACGGCGATGCATGAGCGCGCGGCGACTCCGACATGGACGCCTGCAGGCTATAGCTCTCCCTGTCACAAGCACCGCGCTCCTAATTTCTATCCGCTCATACAGCGTTTCTTAGTATTTATATATTAACACATTTTATCATATTTATTATACTTATGTTTATATCCACACACACCCACATATACACACATCATTCCGCAATACACAAAAAACTATATATAAATAATATATAAACAGACATCGCCGTGTAGTTAAGGAAAGTCCCGTATTGCAACAAAGTGGAGTATTATACGCGCCCGCAGCCCGCTGCCCGCTGCCCGCTAGCCGTAGTCACTGTAGTCAGTCGAAGCTTAGCTCTCGACGCACCGTCCGTGTCGCTTGTAATCGCTTCGCGTTCATTATAATTGCTGTATCTCGTTAAGTGCTTCCTATTCTGTGTGCTTTCTGTGAACTTTTCCTGCTTTGTGTACTCCTTCTGTATCTTTCTGACTATTTGTATTCGTGCTATGTGTAATAAACTCTTCGCATTACTCGTCTGGACTTTCTGCTTTAACCGCCTTATTGCTCGTAGGCGAATACGATTATTATATTCAAGCAATAACGTCTCACTAAATCTTCTCGTAAACGGTAATTTTTTATTGTATATAATATGATATATTATTGCTTTGTTTAATTAATATTTGTTACTAATTTGTTCGTCGACCTCTATAGAACAAATTTATATCAATTTTTAAATATTTGAATCGAACGTTTCCGATGTGGACCGTAGACTATTTGTATGAGAAAGAAAAAAAATACACTTGATTCCGAGATTAAAGGTATTTGAAACATTACTTCGATTTAGTTAAAAATTAAGGAAAACATGGTTACATTACATTCTGTTGAGTTTTATTTACACTGCTTATAATAAAAATGAATTAAGAAGAGTGCTGTGCACGCAATCAGGATACGAATTAAATACAATTTTATATCGACAGTAGATAAAAGACAGCGACACAGCACACGTACTTATATTATAAGAACACTGCATGCACACATATACGTGCACATGAGTGAGCGGGAACGTTCGAAACGTGTGAGGGCGCGGCGAGTAGGCGTCATGCCAGATATCACAGATATCAGTGTGAATTTACTGAAAGGCGGGAGATGGGTATGAAGATACTAGCCTGTATCCGGAGGTGGAGGAGGTCTGCGAGATCTCGCTGTCGTAGGACGTGTCGGTGAGCGCGGAGAGGGCGGAGAGGGCGGAGAGCGCGGAGAGCGCGGCGGGCGGCGGCGGGCTGTCCTCCGCCTCCAGCCGGATGTGCGTCTGCAATGGAAACCGGCCGCACTTTACCCGACCTCCGCGAGGACCTCGTCACTAATGTTACGTAATCATTTTACAACCGGTACAACATCCCTGTGCGCCTTCAATTCCAATTCGTACCCTCAGCGGTCGGTTGCAAATATTTATATTTGCTTTAAAAGGGTGCTTAAAGTTTGTTTAAAAGGTTGGATGGGAGGAGGCGTGGCGGCTCACGTCGGGCTTGGTGTTGCGCGAGCGGCGGAATTTGAAGGTCTTCTTGGAGGGCCCGTGCGCGCGCTGCAGCCGCGGCCGCTCGCCGCCGGCCGCGCCCTCATCGCCCGCCTCGCCCACATCGCCCACCTCGCCCGACTCGCCCGCCTCGCCCACCTCGCCCGCCTCGCCCGCCGACAGCGGCGACAGCGGCGACTGGCACGACTCCCCTGTCATCGCAGACTTCTTTTATTTACACATTCCGATATCTACTACTTTCAATATTACTTTAAGGAATATTCATTATGAGAAGTACTTGAACGACGCTTTAATCAACTATAATAATACTTGACGTAGAGGAAACCCGTACTGAATCCAGTACCGGGGTATAGAGCAGGACCCGCAACTATCTCGCGAAATAGTTTTTATATTCTGCCACCATTGCATTGTGGTCAAGGGACAGCCCATGCACTGCCGCACTTGTCAACAGAGTTTCGTAGGTAACCGACCGCACGTATGAAAATTATCCGTTTTTTTATATTTTGACGCATTTATCTAATTTGCTACGGTTTTTGAGAGATTCTGCAAAACTATGTGTGTTATTTTAAGAATTCAGAATAATTTACCTGAAGTTAGTTTAAATTCCACAGACGACACGAAACGTATTTTAGTCTGGCTGTTCGCGTAGGACGGCGCGCTGATCGTTGGCTTGTCGCCGCCATACATGTTACAACCTGTTGAAAATAACAATTGGTTGATCAAGTCAACTTAAGAAAAACAATAAATTGCGGGCACTTTACTGTTACTTCAAAGACCTTACTTTGTTGTGAATTGTTGCTGTTAACGTTACTGTTGTCGCTGGTCCGCCCGTTGTTGTTGTTGGGCGGCTCGTACGGCGGGATGGGCTGACTGTTTGTCGAGCTGCTTGACAGTGATTCTGCAACGATAATTAATGTTCAGTAAGGGTATCACCACCTTGTTACAAAAGTTAGACTAGAAACTCATCTAGATGGTGGCTAATGTAGACCGATCTAAATTCTCCCATTCAGAATAATAGAAGCCACATTAATAAATACGTTAAATAAAAGGGGTCAAAGAATGAATCCTTGTGGCACACTTGATGTTGCGCCGAGTAATTGGGATGAGTGATCTTTGATTGCTACATATGAATACGCACCAGATAAGTACGAGGTCAGCCATAATAGGAGGGTGTCCCCTATTCCAAAAGAGGATAACTTTGTCACCAACAATTTGTGATTAACCCTATCAAAGGCCCTCGAGAAATCAGTGTAGATAACATCCACTTATATTCGCGAATCCACTAAAGGAGTTATAAAGTTAGTGAAGTTACTTAAGTTTGTGACTGTTGATCTACCAGCTATAAAACCATGCTGGGCCCCCGAGAGCCCACTAAATACATGTCGCGATAATAAGGGATGTACCAGAGACTTGAAAACTTTTGGCAAGGCTGACAGTATGGATACAGGCCTGTAATTAGAAACATTGTCGCGGCCGCCTTTTTTGTATATAGGCACAATTCTTGCTAGTTTCAAATTATCCGGAAAGACTCCGGTTTGAAGGGATTTGTTGAAGATCATGAATACAGGTGTTGACAAGGATAAGGCGCACCTATTTAGGAATAACGTTGGTAAGTTGTCTGGGGCCCACTACTTGATGGGAACTACTTGATGGTTGTACATAATTTATACCAGGTATTTCGGACCAATTTAATCTACTCATATTGAAGTCTCCCGTCAGTAAAATGTGTTCGTTGTTTTCTATTACTTTAGATGTGTTTAGTAAGAAACCAGTTAGTGTCTCAGTTTTGATGGGTGGTGGAAGATAACCCGCGCTTATAGCAATTAGGCTAGGTTTGCCGTGTATAATTATATCTACTATGACCCATAGGTTTTGGTAACTGCTCACCCATTCTAATTTCCTGATGGATGTTATGTTATTTTTGATTGCAATTAAGACCCCCCCGCCATTTTTAAGTTTATTTGTGTTTGTTTGATTTCTATCTCTCCGATATACTGTATAGCGACTATCGATAAACTCGCCGTCGAAAACACCGTCACAGAGCAAAGTTTCTTTAAAGACTATAATATCGTAGTCGTTAGATAAAATGTTGAGTTTTACCTTTCGTATCTATACTATGGATACCCCTAACATTTTGGTAATATAGATTCAAACACCAATGCGCAACAAGGACACTTGGGTGAATTAAAATTAACAGAATAATAAATAATAAGTAAAAAAAAATTTAAATAGGTATATAAGAATTAAATAATTATGAGGCTAAGAGTTCCAACTAATTCGATATTTCGCACTGCAATAACTTTAGAATCTTCCGATTTCCTCAAGTATACTCGATTATTTTTCTGCCACACGAATTTGTCGTTCAGGTTTTTAGCGGTAAATCTGGCAAACGCATTTAGCTTTTTCAATTCCAGAGTCAAATGTTCGACTACGTAGTTGGGTTTGATATCACCTCTGATTCCGATATGGCTTGTGTTCAATTTTTCTTTGGTCTTTTTGTTAAAATTCAATACACCTGCCACAAAAGTGTCTCTGATGCGAGAACTACAGAACTTAACAATAATTGAGCAAGGGCGAGTACTTTCTGGGTTTACCTTGGCGATTCTTGTACACTTGTGAATATCTGCGTCTGAGATATTACTTCCTAATATTTTCCCTATTTGTGTGATGATGTTAGGTATATTTTCAGAGTTGCGCTCGAGCAGACACTATATCTCTAAGTTGGTAGATCTAGAATGTTGCTCAACAATACTCAGTCTGCTATTAAGATCTTTTACAGATAATTTTAAAGTGTTGTTTTCTTTTTGAAGTTTTTCTACGATAGTCACTCTTTCCTGCAGTTGTTTTTTTAGGTCTTCGACTTGACTGTTCGTCTTCGGTCTTCGGTCTTCGACTTTGATTGTTAAGAGAACGAACTGAATGCTTTATTGAGTTGATTTCCTTAAAGATTTCTTGTGTTTTATTTTCTAATATCTTGGATAGATTTTCCTCTGTTTTTACTAAAAGGACTTAAATTCTTCTTGTATTAGTTGCTTGACATTTTCGAGTGTGATAGTTGACGGAATGCTTTGCGTCAAAGCCAAGGGGCGCCGCTGAGTTACGTTAGGAGGGCTAGTTCCACTCAGGCTATAGGTTGAGCTGCTTGACGAGCGCACCGGTGTGTTTCTGTTATCTCCTTTTGGTTGTTTCACACGGCAAGAAGGGCACACCCAGTTATTTTTGTATTCTGCTGTTGGCACTTTATATTATCTACCAGTGTTGTTAATACACTCAGAATGGTAGCGCAAACTACAGGTGACAACACTTAAAGTGTTCAGCTGTCACAATTTCCTCAGAGCATGCGGAGCAAATCTTAGCTTTGGGTGCCTCACTACTCATTATAAACGATGCCTGCCGATAACAGTAAGTAGCAGTGAAGTTGTGCGTATTACCCCCTTACCTGTGTATCAGGCACTGAGAGTCATACGGGTGCGTAGTAGTGCGAGAAATGACGTAGATGAAAGGTTAATGCGGGTAAACGTTTAGTTGATTCATTTGTTGAAATATTTAGGCATGTCACGATTCCCTTATCCGATTTGTGTGACCCAAACACCAAACACTAACTTGTATTAAATAGTTTTCGGTGCACTAATTTAATTGTAAGATATCTACACTGGACTATTAATTTTGAATTGATAATTCCGTCGAATTGATTATCTAACAGTAATTGACCCGGGATTTGAACCCAGGACCTCCCTATTGGCAGTTACGCTTGCAACCACTCGACCAACGCGGCAGTTTAATCAAATCGGTTCTATTTGTTGTTGTATTGAAAAGTTTGTAATGATAAGTTAATAAAAATTAATTTGTGTTAAGTGTAAAGGAATCGTCGAAGCATTTTGTAATGTTTTATTGTTACATGATTAATACATTTCTACGCTATGAAGATTTTGCTAAAGAGCGGTATAGTTAATTATTTCGGTAATAGGGCACATGATCTTCATATCGTCGGTATATAGGATTATTTTGGACATTTTGACGAAGTTGGCGAAAATAAACATTGATGACAATTAAAAAGAGCAGGAGTCCCAACAATGAGTTCCGTGGAACTTCTGAGGTTGCATACGTTAAATGAGCTGTAATCATCGTGTAGGATAACTATTTGACTTCGATTTTTGATATACGACGCAAACCATCTAAGTACTCGTCATAGGTCACTCTCGATGCTTCTATTTAAAAAGCTTACGTAAGAGGATCAGGTGATGTACCCGGTAAAATGCTTTATTATAGGCTGGACAGATTACGTCTACGCGGCTCGATTTTTAGGTACGAGTAGGAGCTGAGATCACGGAGATCCAAACGAAAGGGAGAGGAAGGGAGATCAGTGGCAGGGTGGGGCTGACCTCGCTGCGCGGAGAGCGGCGCGGCGGGGTGGTCTGGCGTGCGCGGCGCCGCGCGGCCCACCAGCATGGAGATGAGCGAGGGGCGGTGCTGCGCGTGCGCCGCGCCGCCCGCCCCGCCCCCCGCGCCGCCCGCCCCGCCCCCCGCGCCGCCGCGCGCCGCCTCGCGGTCCAGGTCGCCGCGCACCGACACCACACCCGACACGGCGTCGATGGCGAACAGCGCCGCCTGCTCCCCCGACAAGCTGTACCGGACTTCCCCGTATTCACCTGCAATCATTGTTTGTTATATTTGTTGTATTTTAGTTTTGGAACATTCTAAGACATTATAATCAATGTGTAGCAATCGTCGACCGTTAGAATTATTTAAAGCAAGCTTTTAGAATCTTACCTTCATCTCCGTCGGTGGCCCTGACAGTCAGTACGCTGGTACCCGGCGCGGAGTGCTCCGGAACGGCTGCCTCGTATGCCGGTTGGGAGAACACTGGCTCCTCGTCGTTAATGTTGGCTACCAGCACCGATACTGCAGCACTGGAGCTCAGCTGCGGAACCCCCGAGTCGATGGCTACTAGTGTGAAGTTGATCGAGTGCATTTTTTCGTAGTCAATTCTTTGACTTGTTTTCACTACCCCTGTAATCATTGAATAGGGAAATTATAATCTTAAGTATTAATTTAATATAATTTAATGTACAGTTACTTTTATGACTGGCGGTAAAGCGTAATGTAGGTTTAAAATTAATTTAAGATATATAATATTAGTATCGGTTATCTGCCAGGGAAAGACTTGTAGAAATCGGTTCAGCTGTTTCGGAAATTACCCGGAACAGAAAGACAAAAATTTTAAAAATTGAATTTTTTTTATATGGGGCCGATCAAGTAGGTATTACGTAAGCACTATAGGGGGACGGGGGGAACGGGTCTTTGCTTTGCTTATTTTTAATGACATAGGGGCGGAGGGAGGCGAGCTAGGCGGTGATTCCGTTAGCAGTAGTTATTTACTTTTTTTACACACATGGCAACCCATACATTGTCTATGTTTGAAAAGAAACGCCTTTTTGGGGATTTCCACAAATATAATGAAACATGGAACTAGAATAATGAATTAAACTACTCGCTTTCTCCCTCAAATTTCAAATTACCCGACCACAAAGGTTGTCCGAAAATTTACGGATAGACTTGTATTCCATTATGTATTATTATTATATTATTTGTTTAAATGAATATTATGAGCGTTAGTCGTTAGCGTTATTTCTAGAATTATAACTGCTGCTCATAAATCAATAAAAAAAAAACAGAATACATTAAAGGAATAATGCATAAAACAATGTTTACGTAATAATGGGAGGGGTTAATAATCGTAAAAAATCTGCTTATGTCATATTTGAACGGCCCTGTGTACCGTAAATACTTTTACATGCACTCATTAAAACGCTATTATTTTGACGTTACAAGCAGGCATTTCACTATAAGTATAGATAGCAATGGTATAATTACCAGTGACATTGTCAATGTCAAAGTAAGCATTGGGTGGTGATATTATGATGGCAGATACGGGTGTTTCCTTGTCTGTCGCTGTATAGGTGTTGAGTATGGTGCCCACAGGCTGCTCCTCTAGGATGCGCTCTAAGTATGACGGCTGGGTGAAGACTGGAGCATGGCGATTGACATCCACGATGTTTATTATTAGTTCGCCTGTTAAAAATAGGTAAAGAACATAAATAGAAATATTCCTATTTATTATCTATTTAAATAATGTAAATGTGTAGACAGTGTTGACATCAGGAAGTGTTATATAACTGTAGATGTAGCTGAAGGGTAGACTATTTGAAATCCAAGTTAATTAGATCCTGTGCTAAGGTGACCAGATAGCTGATAAACTACATATATACTCGTTAATATATACTCATGTAGATGTTCACTCATCCCATGTGCGGATGTCTAACTAGTAACTCGTGTGTGGGTACTACACTTCCCTATCTACCCGTTCGGTGAAATACTGCTAAGCTCTTATATGTATAGATATATTTGGTAGCGTGTGCGAGAGGAGGGGGCAGGTGGTGACCGGTGGCGCGCTGCGGCGCGGGCGCGGAGGCGTCGCGGACGGCGACGGGCAGCGTGAGCGCGGCGGCGCGCGCGCGCTGCAGCCGGCGCGCCACCGCCACCGCGCCGCGCGCCGACACCGAGAACCACGGCGCCGCGTCGCCGCCCTGCGCCACCTGCGCCACCTGCGCGCACACATCCTTATGTACCACACCTACACCAAACACATACAGGATTAAGTGGAAGGAAGCAGAAGCTTCGAATTTATATTCCTTATGGAAGAGCGTGAGATAACGCCTCCGTCCATAAAGTAGCGCCTAATGGCGATTCCGCGGGAGATATTACGGGATCTGAGATCGAAAGGATAGGAATTTAGTAGGTATGGGAGTTTTTAAGAACACATACATTGATTATACTAACTGTTAGCTAGCGTATTTATTGTAAGTGCTGTTGAACAGCCTGTTATCCAGCAATGAATGGGAGAAGACTGATGATGACGATATTGACTATCGTTATATTGTAATTGTAATGTATACAAACTAATGTATTGTATATACATAACGTAATATAGCCGTGGCCCCTGTTATACCTGATTCCGAAACATTGTCCCGACTCCAACGTTTATGTGCACCCTAACTTTATAATAGCTATTTATTGTTAATACGACTACTCAGTATCACTCAATGTGGTGGTCTAATATGACTATACTAGATTAACAGTTGAGTGATGATTTCTACCTCTTTCCCATTCTTATCAACAGCACGGATGGGTAGTTCGGTGGCCAGTTCGAACACCAAGTCGCCGATGTCGGCGATGTCCGGGTCGACCGCGACCAGCGTGCACACGACGGTGCCGACGGGCGCGTCCTCGGACACCTCCGCCCGCTGCACGCTCGGCGTAAAATACGGCTTCTTATCGTTCACGTTGATCACGTGCACTGTGAGCTCAGTAGTGCCCGTTAGACTGGGAACACCTGGAAATAATTATGAGTTAATTATTGCTTAGTTTATTCTGTTATCGTTCTTACTGATATTTAATGTATTAATAATTCTGTTTTAGTATTAAATACTAAAATTAAAATAGTGATTTTGTGACATAAATAAACATAGCGTATTTCTGAACGTTGAAAAACTATGTATTATTAATGCATAATTGGTAAGGTTATCGTTGTATGAGTATGTTAAGTAATATTTTTATTGGTTAGGGGTCATTCATTAATTACGTAAGGATGATTTTGGCAATTTTTGACCCCCCTTCCATGGGGACATGGGTACATAAGATTTTCTGAAGCCCTCCGCCCTATTCTTACATGAGATTCCATTTCGTTTTTCAAAACAATAAAATGTTAGAAAAGGGTCGGTTAAACTAAAACGGGATCCGAGTTTGTTGTAAATCAACGATTTTTATGTTTCAACAGATAAGTTATATTATTTTATTGCTGTCAACTACAGATTACCGTTATATTATTAGATAAATATCTAGTCTTTGGAATACCATTTACCAGTAGTTAAATGTAAGTTTTTAAACAATCCTAAACATAAATCAGTTAAAAAATTTTAGATACGTTTTTTACGTTCCAGGCGCAAATGAACTATGATCCCTGCTAAACTACTTGAAGGTAGCAGAATATTTATTATTACGTTTAAATTATTTTATTGTAATCAACTATTACTATTGTTCTCTAATATATATTAGTTTTTTAAAGTTAATTATCGAATTCACAGCATTGCACAAAATGGTCTCACTTTATAGATATTTTGGAGCTTTGAATTTATGAAATTACTTTCATGTTGTTTTAAATAAGATTGTTTATGGGTTATATTTTGAAGAGCTTTTCTTATATTGGTAATGTTTTGGTATTAATAATATTTGTAGAGGCATTATTCTTAACACCTTGTATACATCATTATTATAGTTAAGTACTAGCTACGTACATACATATATGGATGGTAGAGTCGAATAGCCATTACTTAGCCGACGTGGCAGACTACGGCCTTAAACCTTCTTACTGAAAGAGACCTGTGTTTTTTGACATAATTATGTACATAATAGTCGTAGTCGTAGTGTAGAACGCTCTCATGTGATTTATGTAGCCAATCTTCTGTGTTCAAAGATCTTTCGTATTTCCTCCCTTATGAGAGTATAATAGGGTCGATAATTTGCATAAAATTTGTCGATATGGATATTATACTGCGAAATTTTATATTTACAACCTTGGATGAAAATATAATTTATTGGACGTATTGTAATATCGACTTTGGCACAACCAAAGTTTCGAAGACTAATATTGTCATCACAGTAGGATAAGTAAGAACATCATATACAGCTATTGAAACATAATTAAATATCTGTTTACAGATATTCTAAAGGCTACTGCATATAACTTTTATTATCATAATAAGCCTCACCGAAGTAAGGCATTTCAAAAATAGAGTAAGACTCATTTGAGTGCTCCCCTCCACGGAAATCTTTAGTAAAAGGCGAAAGATTTGTACGTTTTGAAGGGAAACCAGAGTACTGAGAATTTCACC
>DWEE01003040.1:0-10864 GCA_018245755.1 Parelbella macleannani
TGTGACCCCACCCACATCCAAACGGTGGAGGACGAGGTCAGTCATCTGAACTCGCTCCCTATCACCGCCGATACCATAAGCTAAACATCAATAATTGGATTACAACATGCATCATTACTATTTTATCGCTATCAATAAAATGTAATTTTCAATTAATAAATAAATTTCTTGTTACTACAATTGTATAACATAAAGTAGCTATATAAGAACGATTCTGATAAATTTAGGTATCGCATGTATCAATAGGCATAGAACATAATTTAGAAATGGAACGTTGTACTATATTATTTCCACTCTTAACACTATAAACCCTAGTAATTCCATCAGGACCGGGATGTTTGTCGACTATCCGCCCCAAATGCCACTTTCCTGGAGGTAGTCCTTCAGTTCTTATAAGAACTATATGGCCTATAGCAAATTCATCTTGTTTTCTCAACCATTTGGGTCTTTGTTGTAGTCTGGTCAAATATTCTTGTAGCCATCTTTTCCAGAAGTCGGAGAGTAATTTTTGGGTGAATTGCCAACGAGATAAATTGCTCACGGACATGTCTTTCAGGCTTGGTGATGGGATGGTAACAGGTGCTTCTCCGATAAGAAAATGTCCAGGTGTAAGTACATTCCTATTGTTAAGATCATTATTGTCTTCTCGACATAAAGGGCGAGAATTTAGACACGCTTCAACTTGACATAACAATGTGGTCATTTCCTCATAGGTTAAATGGGCGTTGAGAATCCGTTTTAGGTGAAATTTCATCGATTTTACGCCTGCTTCCCAAAGACCTCCCATGCTAGGGCTATATACAGGGATAAAATGCCACTGAGTTCCATCCGCTGCTAGAAGATCAGATATTTCGTCACCAAACTCGCACTTCGCTTGACGAAAGGCATCAGCTAATTCTTTATTTGCCCCAATAAAATTGCGGCCTTGGTCACTCCACAGGTCACTACATCTACCACGTCTTGCCACGAATCGCCGAAACGCTCCTACGAAGGCCTCAGATGTTAAATTGCCCACAAGCTCCAGGTGAACGGCTTTGGTAGACATGCACACAAATATCGCGATGTATGACTTATTAGTTCTAGCTCCTCGGCCTCTGGACATTAAGACATCGTAAGGACCAGCGAAGTCTACTCCGCTATGTAAAAAAGGCCGTGCTGGAGTGACTCTCACCGCAGGCAACTGACCCATCAATTGTGTTCGAGTCCTTGCATTTATCCTGGCACACACGATGCACTTATGTATATACGCTTTTATTAAATTTTTAACCTTAAAAATCCAATATTTAGACCGCAGGTAATTCAACATGAGCTCAACTCCGCCATGAAGAGTCTTTTTATGAGCTTCAGCAATCATCATTGCGGTAAGTAGACTCCTGTCATCTAGTATTATAGGGTGCTTTCTATTGTAATCTAAATGGGAATCTTCTATTCGTCCGCCCACCCTGATAATATTATGTAAATCTAAGAATGGATTTAGCCTTTTTAATGGACTTCTGTTCTTAATATTAGTATTATTTTTCAGGTCTTGAATTTCTTCTTTAAATATTTCTTCTTGAGTTATTCGTATGCATGTTTGTAGTGATTGTTCTAGTTCATCCGTGGTAAGTACTGATTGTAAAACATCTTTATCTACCTTTTTGTAGTTTAGAAATCTTTTTGCGTCCGTAATAGACCTTAATAGTTCAGGTAAAGTGTTAAACAGTACGAATCTTTTAGAGATGGAGGGATTTTCATTCCTAATATTCAGGTAAGTATTGACTATTTTTGTTCTTTCTAATTCTATATCTTCATTTTTTAACCTTTCCATTAAAATATGTTTTTCTTTCAGGTGTTCGGGTCCATGCCACCAGAGGGAGCAATTCTTCAATTCAAAGGCTAACATTCCACGCGAGGCAACATCTGCTGGATTATTTTGTGACTGTATGTGGTACCATTTATTTCCAGCGTTCTCTAGTATCGTAATCACTCTATTTCTTACGAATGTTTGCCATCTGTTTGGATCTCCTTGCAGCCATGATAACACAATCGTCGAATCAGTCCAACAAAATATTTGATTCATTGGAATCCGTAATGCCTCCCTGATTTGTTTCAGTAGCCTTGAGAGTAGAACTGCTCCACAGAGCTCTAATCGTGGGAGTGATAAGGCCTTTATAGGAGCAACCTTCGTCCTCGCAGCAATTATACACGTTTCATATTTACTATCCCCCGTTAGTACTCTTAGATAGGCCACAGCTCCATAAGCCTTAACGGATGCGTCGCAATACCCATGTATGGTAACGTTTTTCATTGTTTTTTGTGTAGTATAAAGCCATCTATTTATCTTTATGTGTGTTATATGATTCAAACTGTTTCTTATTTGTAACCATTCATTTCTAGTAACAACGTCTAGTTCTTCATCCCAATTGACCCCTTGAACCCATAATTTTTGAATTAATATCTTCGCAGATATCAGTGTCGGCGCCAACCAACCAAGAGGATCAAAAAGCGTTTGAACTTCAGCTAATATCTTCCTTTTTGTAATGACATTCGACAATGGTGGTAACCTTAAATTATACTCTAACGTGTCATCTCCCATGTTCCACGATAAGCCAAGTGTTTTAATCAAGCCGTGCAATTTAATGTCGAAATTGACATGGGAACTAATCTCACTAGGATGAAATTGCTGCAGGAATTCTGCCTTATTCGAAGCCCATTTCTGTAGAATGAAACCTCCTCTTTTAAGAATTGTACTAATATCCTTCGCAATCTTGAGGGCTTCTTCAATCGTGTCATGGCCTGACATAAGATCATCCATATAAAAGTCTTGTTTAATAATCTCCTTCGCCTTAGGATGCTCTTTTCCTTCATCTTCAGCTAATTGGTGAAGAGTTCTAACAGCTAGAAACGGTGCACATGCAGTACCAAAGGTAACACGTAACAGGCGATATTCCTTTACTGGATCTTGTGTATTGTTTCGCCAAAGAATACGTTGGTAATCTGTATCTTCCTTAGCAATGAGTATTTGACGATACATTTTTTGAATGTCGGATACAAATGCTATCCTTTTTAAACGCCATCGCATTACTAGTGATCTCAGGTCTTCTTGCATTTGAGGTCCGATTAGAAACTCGTCATTGAGTGCTATATTATTTGTACCTTTATATGAAGCATCGAATACTGGTCTTACTTGAGTAGTTTCACTGTCATATTTAAACACTGGATGATGCGGTAGATATACACTTGGATTGACCTTTTCAATTTCTGGTACTTCTTCAATGTGACTCATTGCAAAGTATTCATTTATTGCTTCTGTGTACTTCGTTTTTAAACATTCATTGTTTTTAAAACGCCTCTCTAAATGAATCAATCTTCTGAACGCTCCTTCTCTCGTGTTTCCTTCTACTGATTTTGGTGCATCCGTTCTGAATGGTAGTTTGACTGAATATCGTCCCTCTTCGTTTCTAGTGTGCGTTTCCTTGTATATAGTTTCAGCGGTTTCTTCTTCTTTAGTGTATTTCTTCTTACTATCTGAATCTACTTCCCATAAAGTTCTTAACATGTCATCAACCTTAAATTGATGGTGCATGACAAGTATTCGTTCTTGAGAAGCTTCTGTCTGTATATTTCCAAATAAGATCCAACCGAGACTTGTTTGTTGGGCACACGGGGATTCCGGTGGACCCTTAATAATACCAGCTTTCAAGATTTGGGCATAAACTTCAACACCTAGTAACATATCTATTCGCCCTGGTGTATTAAAACTCGGATCGGCCAGGACTGTATCGCATTTGGGACTGTTTTTTGCGGCAATTTGGATGTGAGTCCCGTAGGCATTATATATGCAGTTATACTGAGTTCGAATTTCTCGTCATATCTCGATTGTAGCTCAACTTGTACCACTTGATTAACTGCAGTCGTTGAATTCCCGACACCAGTAATTGCTCCTCTTGTTTGTTGTCTCTTGACCTTCAATAGCTGTGCCGCTCTTTCACTGATAAAGTTAGCTTGCGAACCCTGATCCACTAAAGCACGTAAAATGGTTGTTCTAGGCCCTTTCACTACTACCAATACTGTTGCAAGCAATGCTGTGGACCTTTCTGACACGAAATGTGTAGATATTGCAATCTCAGATGTGTCATTCTCTTGTAATTTGGGTTCTTCTTCTATTTGACTGTGATGCGATGCCATATTATCTTGTGATTCCTCGCTGCTTGATTGGTGTAATAAAGTGTGGTGACGGCGACGGCATATTCGACAGGACATGGGTATACGACATCTCATGACTGTATGTCCTGCCATCATGCAATTGTAACATAGCCTATTTTTCTTAACAAACTCATTTCTTTCTAGAGGTTGCAATTTACAAAAGTCTTCACAGTGACACAATGTGTGATTATCTTCGCACATGCTACAAGTCTTCGTGGGATATGCAACATTTTTACTGCCCGATGTAGTTGTATGGAAAGACTTCGCCCTTATAATCGACCTCTCTTTAATAGTAACAGGACTCATCATCTCAAGTGTACGGAATTTAGTTTCGAGAAATGTCTTCAAATCGGCCCAGGTAGGTAAACTGTCAGAATCACCTTTATATGAATATTCTTCCCAGCTTCTATGTGTATCGGTGTCGAACCTTTGTACTACTAAGTAAATAATGATCTGATCCCAGGAGTGGGTAGGTATTTCTTCATTATTCAGGTTATTCAAGCATTGTGTGGTGGTATCTAAAAGATTTTTCAATTGACTAGCCGATGGAGAGGTAATTTTCCTTTGATTAAATAACTTCTGCAGCAGTGAATTAACAATTAGTCTTTTATTCCCATATCGTTTTTGCAATATATCAAATGCTTGTTCATAATTTGATTCTATGATATTCACGTGTTTCAGGAGCGCTTCTGGTTCACCGGCGACGCTTAACTTTAGGTAATGTAATTTTTCGACGTTACTCAACGACGTATTGTTATGAACCAGCGATGTAAATAAATCACGAAATGTAGGCCAGTCATCATAGCACCCGGTGAATGTAGGTAATTCGATTCGAGGTAATTTTACAGAAGGTTCTAGTACTTGCGTCTGTTTACCACTACTTGTAGCTACGTGTGTTGTTGTTGATAACATGTCCTTCAAATCACCCACTATACACGTATATAAGTCTTCCACAATAAAATAATCCTCGTTCAAAAAATACGGAATTTCATTTCGTGTACATTTCGGTGTACATTTCACCAAGTCTTGATGTGTAATTTTAAACGTTTGCCAGTACCCTTCTATACAATTTAGCTTCGATTCTATATATCCTCGAGTCAGTCTTTGTTTTGGACATTTTTTTAAGTTGGTTTGTGTTTTTTGTAGCAAGTTATACGTATCTTCTATTGTAGTAACTAACTGTTGTTGCTCATTAGTCAGTTTAACACTCATTGTAATAATCTGTTATGTTCACGTTCACTTTATTCTTAATCCAATTCCAAACAATTTAACAAGGGTTCACTCGATGCGAAAATAGTAATTTGTATTTAATGCGTAATAATTCTTGCACATCTCACATTTGCTTACGATATTAAACGCATACAAAAAAAAGGTTGGCGCTCCGGTAGTCGGCCTATTGTTCTCGCTGGCTCTTCGCTTATCTATTTCTATGAATGCAGATCCGGCTCGATGGACCAAATGTTGTGGTAATAAGGTTTAGTTTTGTTCGCCGATTCTCCTTGTAAATGAAAACACGTCTGTATCGTTTTATGCTTTATTACTCACTGACTGAACGATACAACGTAGTTGACACAAACAATAATACAATCTGATTTAAATATATTGACTGCCTCATTGGTCGACTGATTGCAGGCACGACTGCCGATCGAGAGGTCCCGGGTTCAAATCCCGGGTCGGGTGCTATTGGATTTTTCTAATTTAGAATTTTAGTAGTGACTCTGAGTGTGAAATCGTGCCCGGTGTATGGCAATAGCCTCACCACCCATTCCATGGGACTTAAAAGTAACTGGTGAAACGTGGGAGTGTACTACACTCCTCTGCCTACCACTTCGGGGATTATAGGCGTGATGTTACGTTTTTTTAATCTATATTTAACAACATTGAAGCTATTGGATTGGCATAGTTACATGTTAATATAATACTGTATATATTATTAACGAAAATGAGAATTATTTATCCTAAAATATTGTATACTGATTCAGTCTATTAGCACAGATAGGTCCAGTTTTCTACTAAACTATTTGTTCACTAACTTGAAGATTTACAAAGACTTCGCTTATAGTGAGTGAATTTAATTGCGAAGCGTTTACTGTCCAGAGCAATGCAGTCGAATATTCTGGATTATGCTTTATATGATCTATGGTTGTCTTTGAAGCATGTTATTGCAATGACAATAATTTGTAAATTCAGGAAACGGGGAACAATAAGCCAATAGCCGTCAATAGCTCGCAGGCCAAGTGAATCGCAGTGCTAGCGGCCACTACACGGACCGCGCATAAATCACGCAAAAACAATAGCGCATAGCGTCCGCTATGCACGCATAAATCAACCGTCTTACTAACATGGGTTGTATGCAGAATCAGTGCAACGTATAGAATTTGACATTAAGCAGAATAAAAATTGTACTAAATTAAAAATAGTAAATAAAAAAGAAATAAGCAAATACAGCATTAATAGAAAATTAAATTACTTTCATTTTGTACTTCAATAACAAGTTAATTTCGTTTAATAACACTACAAATAAATCTAGAAAATAAAATATATGAGTCATCAATCGCTCGTCCTAGAGAATCGCAGTGCTAGTAGTAATAAATTGTGGAGAAACAATAGCGTATAGCGCATAGCATAGCGGCAGCTATACACGCATAAATCAGCCGTTTACTAACGCGGCCCATGTTGTATAGACAACCGGAACAACGTTACGCTTTGACGTGACGCTGAATTTAGAATTGTGCATTTTCTGTAACGGAACGAAAAAAACTGAAACTTCTATACAACCAACATACAACAGCAAGCTTTGCAACCGGAAATAGGTTACAATTTCTGTACAAAATAATGAAAATATTTCTAAACATCGAGACAGGATAATGACTTTGCAGCTGTATAACCATTAATACTATTGCTTCTGTTTTCAATAAAATACCAAAATTATTCAATTTCACACACACACACACGTTGAAAGCACGTACCAACGATTATTGTTTTGGTCTTTCGCAGGACAAACATTAATTAATGTACCTATTTTAACACGCTCCTAAATAATCGATGATATGTGAGAATAAAATAGGGCTATTGTAGACACGTCATTTCCACAGGTTTCCCAATTTGTAACAAATTGTTCGAATACATTTTGACCAAAGGAGGCGGTTATTGATGTATCGCCCAAAACAATAGCAATGTCGCCCACGACTTGGTACAACGCGATCCTATATAAGCAATACGCTTTTTTCTTTTATTTCTTCTCTGGATTTTTTCTTGTTAAATAAATTTTTTATTGATCTACATCTCGGCGTGACGATCTATAATGAAATACTTTCGTCTGCGATTTTTCTTACATGAAAAACGAGCAGAAGTTCAGCCCGAGTAAGCCGAAGTTAGCGTCTGTGTCTGATACTAACTCTTTATGATGTTAGCGGGAAGTTTCTCAGTTCGACAGTTTGCACTCGCTTGCACCGGAAACGTGTAACGGATAGGCGGTTTAAACGTTAGTATACTGCCAGTGTCCGTGGGCGTCAGAACTTTTCACGTTCTGAATTTAAACTTGGACTCCTCAAATAATGTTGCCTGATTTACATCTCAATGTTTATTTACACCGTGTAAGCGTTTTATTCGTTATAATATTACACTACCTATACATATGTAGGTATATATAATCATTTACCCGACGGATTTCTTCACAATCAAAGATTCCGGATAAATTAAATTTTTAAAGGACATTAATATTTAATTAACATTTGATAATATGCAATTGTCACATAAATTATGGCTCTCTAAATTGATATTGATTGTAAAATTTGGTGAACAAGTCAAAATTGGTGCTAATTAGCCAAATAAAATACCGAGTATCACTAAACTCAATAAATTAAATCCAAGGATTAATTCTCAATCATCATTATAAACTTAAGTTTCTAAATGAAATATCGTTATGTCTTTGTTTCTGAAAACATCTAAATACTGTAATATCCTTATTAAATAATGTCTACTCTGTCTAAATAAAAAGAATAAACTCTACTTCTAAATATTCTCCAACTATGCAAAACGGCATAATACTGTAATGAAAGTTCAAGACTATAAAACATTAAAACCAATAACAAAAGCGACATTGAGATAAAATAATTTCCTCTCATTATTATAATGGGTATTAATTAAAACTGTATCAAAAATAACGCAAGCCCTTAATAGGGCTGTGTTGTGCGAAGTCCAAATCAGAAAATTTTAGGTAACGCCGAGCAACTGTCGTCGACTTTCACGATAATTCCCTTTGCTCGCTCCCGATGGCGCCCTTCAATTATTAAATATTCCTTTTAATAGAGCTCTTTCATCTAAAGAAAATCTTGGGACGGTAATGTCGTTCTTAATTAGAAAATGAGATTTATTTTGTAAACGAAAGGCTTTATTAAAATGAGCCGAGAAAGAACTGCAATTATATTATTTGTTTCTTGTATTAAGTTTAAGTGTTTATTTGAAAACTATCGCCACTGGTTTTTTATTGGATTTTGGAAGGGTTTTGAAGAATAAAAGTTGTTGCTAAAGCGTTGTTGGTTCAAGCTAACGATTCTAAAATGGTCCCTAATAGGACTTACTTCGTGTTCATTTCCAAGGTTTTTTTTCAGTTAATTACATACATAAATCAGTACCAATATAGCTCGCGATCGTCATTATCATCAGTGACAATCTCTTTATTGTTCTACTATTGGACATAACTATCTTCCAGAATGAGAAGTGATATGAAGATACGAACGAAATCAAGAACTTGCTTAATAGACGTTTTTTAGCCCGTGTGTTCTTCGTATCACTTTCAGATTCTCTGAAACCTTGATGTACATTTCCCACGGTTGGTTGTAGGTATCACTCTAATTATACAAACAATATTATCTAGAAATGTGCCATATAAATACCTTTTTACTGTTCATGAACCTGACATAAATCGCATAGGAAACAATAAAAATCATTTAATTGAAGCCATGACAATTATAATAAAGGAGTAAAGCAATTATACTAAAAGATATCTAATACTCATTAAAAACTTTACTTGCTTTGGATTTACTGTACTTGCTTTGGATATACTGTACTTGCTTTGGATATTTTATGTTATAAAATTACGAAACAAAATAATTTAAATTTGGAGTCTAAATACTTACCTTCTCGAAACTCATCTATTTGAGAAGGGTGGCCCAGTAATTCGTCTGGTGAGTGTATTTTAGTACCTGATACCTGTGATAAAATTGTACCAATTTATCTTTAATAAAAATGTATGAAATGGAAACAGATGGCATACGTTTAAACGTTTTCCAAGAAATCAAAAGACGATTGGATCAAACAAATTGAAACCGGGGTTCTGAGGCCATAAACTACTGAGCGATTGGATTTATTGATTTATGGTTATTAAAGATACGTTACTGAGATAGCACGCAGCTACAAATTTCATTTGTATGGAAATGTTCGCCCTCTGGTGTAAAAATTTGCATATTGTGTTCCTGGTTCAGTTCTAGTTCAAGTATTGAAGATATCTCAACTCTTCGATATTCTCTTATTTGTTATCTCAACTGCATACATGCACTACATTCCAAGAAGGTATTGAGAGAACATGGATATGAATAAAGCAACATCATATGAATATTTGAAAGGTTTTGTTTTTTTTAATTCGTTACATCCGTATGATACGTTAGTTTGCTCTTTATGAATACCTATGTATGATACGATCGTCAATAACGAACGGAAACAAAAAAAACAACTTAAAAAAATTAATGTAATATTTAAATGATTTAAGATTTATGCAATCTTTTCTCACACCTTGTTTGCTGAATATGGTAGACCTGGGGAATAGTCTATGTTCATGTGGACGTGGTGATGATGAATCTTCTTTCATGTGATACAATTGATTTATTATTTGGTTCTATATAGCTCCTCCTATAAATCATGAGTGTAAACTATATATACAATTTTAAAAATGTATTTAAAATAATACAAATTATAAATCCCAATTAAACTACGGATATACAGACATTATGTTTCGTGTCACGGCTATTTTCCATAGGGGTAAGCAGATGCTAAATATTTGATTTGCCATCGACCGTGAAATTCCTCAAACGTCATATATTTTGAATATTAATAATATACTTTTGCTCTCTCTATACAACCCTTGTGTGGAACATGTGTATACGAAGTTTTATGGCTCGCTTGTTATTATAAAAATGTTACTGGCCTAACCGACGAGGTTGGCTCAAAAATATGCAAGCCCGTAAAAGTTATCCCGTTAAACTATCGCGCGCTTTGCCCAAGTATCCAACTTTAATTTTATTATCGCATTATAAACAAAGTGTTCGCCGTCATTTTTAAAGGCTTTCTCTTTGGGACATTAAATACCGAGACTGAATTCACTTTTAGGGTACTGGTAGACATTTTTGTCATTCTGCAGGATTTATATTGCTGACGTTAACTAGTATCTCAGTGACCATTAAATAATAAATCAATGAGCTAATTACTTTTAATATTAACGTGTATTTACAAAACTAGATATGTATGTATGTTTAGGTAATTTTTAAGTAAAATATATACGTCAGTTAGCTTCGTTTATAATTCAATTACAAGATAACAATACATATGAAATATTGGTATTAGGAACTATATATAATAAGGGCGTAGTTACAATGGATTGTCTGGAATCGTATTTTATTTT
>DWEE01003041.1:0-10862 GCA_018245755.1 Parelbella macleannani
GTTATTCTGCGTATATTTATTATCTACGCCTAACACGACGTGTAAAAACTTGGCCGTCATTAACATTACCCGTCATTTTGTAATATTTGTATATTTTGTCGGCGATTTTATGTGAATAATCATAAAAATGGCGAAATTAGTTGATATATACAACAGCGAAAAAGAGCCTGTAATTAAAAGGCGCCAATTGCCTTTAGCTATTTATGAAAATCTTACAGTAAGTTGGTTTCATATTTGACATTACCACAAACGTAGATTATTATTCAGAGATAGAAAATTAGTCATGTGCTAAAGCTTATTACGTTTTGTTGATAGTTTCGTTTGACGAGAGCCAAAGATAATATCCCCGATATTAAATGCACAGAACTAGAGTAACGCGTTTGTTTTTATCGTAAGCGATGACATTTCCCAGGTGACCTTATTTTGTAAAAATATTTCGTCTTTGTCTTGATATCGAATCGTCATTTGTATGTTTACAGATGATAATGGACTTGAATACGATGGGCCTGATCTGTGATAACCCGCAAGTGAAGGGCCGTGAGTACGAAGAATTCATGCGCAAATATAGAATCCTTACCACTGACGAACTCAAAGCTGCTCTTAGAGTAGATGCCTCAGATATATTTAACGTACTAAATCAAAGCATTCCATGTGTTGGCTGTCGGAGAAGGTATATTACAAACATTTGTATATTACGAACATCTTTATGTAACCACTGAACTTCATTTACTTTCCATTTTTAACTATAAAAACTTCAGCTCATAGAAACATCACACCATTAAAAAATCATTGTACTCAAGTAGTTTTTTGTTTCTTTGAAATTTAAATCAGAATTAATGCTTGTATTAATAGATTTCATATTATGTTGTATGAGATTAGGGTTTTATTTTCATTAGGAATATCTGAAGTACACAAAACAAGTAACTTGAATTGTACTTACTTGATAAATCCAAATACAACTATTAAAAAGGTGATGTAACTCATATATATATTATCAAACTTAATGTTGAATTATTACACACCTGTTCCCTTGATCAGGATGAGAATTTTTGGGTTATTCAAAAATCAAATTCACAGTAGTTACTCAGAGTTTACATCTGTAACAGGATAGTATAGTAGTGATAGTAAGACACTCCTGTCCCTACCCTCTGAGGGAAATACAAGTGTGATATTATGTTAATTGTAAGCATGTCTCATACTTGCAAATGCTCATCATAATTTTTTGTATAAGATTAAAGCTTGTTACATAACTTGGTTTGTGTGAGAAATCAAGAACCTTATTCATCATAAAATATTTGTTATGTTAATTTATATTCATAAATAACACACAAAAAACCTGTTGTAGCTCTGAGCCTGTAATCCTGACAAATTAGTTTGTCCTGTTAGATGATGATGTCCTAGTTCTATTAAGAATGAAACAAAAACAAGAAAGAATTTTAATCAAATTATACCACACATAACTGCTATCTATAAGAAACTAAAAGGACTTCTATATAAGCTGTTAGTTAAATTTTATGTCAATGAAATACATTATATTTAAATTATAGAAAAAGTAATTTCTACCTATGTTTTGGTCTAAGAAAACACTTAACCTCTATGCAATTTTTCAATCCCCATGGCACTCTTTAAGAAGCTGGTAATAAAGAATTATATAAATAATACCTGTGCAATCCTTGTAGTTTTGTGTCTATAGAAAATTGCAACAGCATTTGTTTGAGCTCTTCTGACATCTAAACAAAAAACACTGCTTACTTCATACATACATACATACATACCTTCATACCGGGTCATTTGGAGGCTTGTTCCACATGAGTTTGGTCATATTTATGTATATTTAGTGTTAAAATATTATTTAAACTGTGCATAATTTTATACTGTAGTTACAGTTCTAAAAGTTTTTCTACTCAGTTTCTTAGTACTTCTACTTTCTACAGTTACAAGTTTCCCAAAAAATTTTACAAATCATAACTTGTATCCTTAACATAAGTTGTATCCTTAATTAATCGAATGTGAGACCCATTTCATGATGATGACTTAATTTGACCTATCCACAACATCATCAGCCTATCTCAGTCCACTGCTGGACATAGGCCTCCCCTAGTGATCGTCATCGCGCCCTGTCCTCGGTTTGTCGCATCCAGTATCTGCAGCCTTTCGATTATGGGCAAAATCCCCTATCCACAACAAAAACGCAAATGCAATGAGTTATATACAATATAACATATGAAAATGTTTAGATGATTGGATAAATTATTTTGTCTAATTAGAGTATTTATTGTTAAGTCATTCCTTCTTACCAGCCACTACTTCCACAGTTTTAGGTAACAATTTTAAATATATATATATATACTATTGTTTAAATTTTGAGTGATTAGTTAATGAATGCAAATCATATCTGTAACAGTAGAGCTCTGCCCGCACAATAAGAGAAATGATAAAACATTCTAAGTCATTTTACATAGTTTTAAAATAATTTCAAGTATTAAATATGATAAATCATTGAATTACTTTTGACTACAAATTTTGAAAATTAATGTTAAACCAGTATGTCATCTATTTTACGCAGTATCCATGGTCTTTCATCAATATATATTTCCTGTGACATACAAATTGGAAAAGTTTTAATCGGTAAAAATGTTAAGATGTTGACATTGAATTATTGTATTGCAACATTTCAAGAAGATAATTTAAAACAACAGTTTTATTTAGTCATTTTATTTATTTGTTTGCTTTTCAGTGTGGAAAGACTTTTTTATCAACTCTGCAAATCAGGACACCCTACATTAGATCCACTGATACTAAAACCAGATGAGATTATAACTATTAGAGAAGACAAAGTAACACATTCACAGTCTCTTGCTACTTTGCTGAATGGTCACAGGTATGTCTTCTAATTTCTGTATTTTTTTCTACTTTGATATGACAGGCTTTAGTTTGGTTGTTAATCACTTTTATTTATTCATAATACATTTAACAGTTGTGTCTGACATGTTTTTGTGCAACTTTGATTGTATTTTTAAGTATTCATTTTATATCTTGTATTGTTATTTCAGTACGGGCATTGAATGTTTAATTCTAAGCCAACCCAGATGGAAAAAGTCACAGCGGTGCACACTACATTCATTAGAAGCTGGCACTGCGAGAGGGTGGGGTGCAACTGGCTCAACCTGTGGCTTGGGGTTGAGTGCTTGGGGCTGGGGCGGGAGAGCGGCGTGGCGCGCGGCCTGGGACGCAATGAGAACCTCTGCCCGTGAACATGTCACTCTCGTCCATTTCAACACTCTTCATGATACACTCCACAACTACTTGAGGAAACATAGATTTTGTGCAGACTGTAAAACTAAGGTAATACAGTATATACATTTACATATCATTAAAGAGATATTTTTGATATATATATTATTATTCAACATGCAAACCACATCTCCAGATATTTGTTTTTAAAATTACTATTATAGCACCTGCAACTCAATACTCAGCTTGAATCACAAGGAATATATTCTCATCATTCAAATAATTGTGCCACCAGGACTAACTCTTTATACATCAGAGTGAGCAATGAATCAGACTGGGGATTGATTACCGTACATTAGCAGATTATTGAATTCATCTATTTTTAAAATGAGTTATGATATATTGAAATAAAACAGTAACAAGAAATAAAGCCACAGTGAGCTATATTGGCCTACAGATAATCAAATGCTTGAAGCAATTGTCCCCACTGCAGTGTGCTTTGTTAGTTATTTTAAGAATGTACCCTTGAACCACAATAATCGTTAATTCAACTAATATAATCAGGTACTCAGTGTGGTAGATTAGGAAGCTTTATTTATTATAATTAATGTTAGTAGAAGTTATGATTTAATGTGGAAGTTGTTCATATACATTGACAAAAGTTTGTTAAAAAATACAGATATTTGTTCTGACAGATAATAGGATGATTAAAATATTTATCTGTCATCCAATGTTGCTTCAGTACTGTGTCACAGTCTCAACAAGCTGATTATATAATTTATCATGTTGATAAGATTTCAAATCTACATTTTTATCTTCAGTGTTCAGTATAGTTGGTTTATGAAATCTGAAAACTAAAACTTGTCTACTATTGGCTTTTTCTTACTCTTTGTTATGAATGCTTTAATTCTAATCCTGATTACATACTGTATATGAATGTAAAATTGTTATCAGAATTAAACAAGGCAATTCTAGTGTTCTTAATAATCCATTGATATGTCGTCACTATAGATGGCACACTATTATTCACTATGGATAGTTAATATGGGTTTGATTAGTATGTAATCAATCGGAAAAACCATAAGAATACTATCAATCTCCGCAATGGTTATTAAGATGTCCTGGTGATGTTAAGCAGCATAATGAATTATATCTGAAATGGGATGGATACATTCATGAAGCTGTGGATATCTGTATCTATGTATATATTTGTATACAGTAGAATATTTATCATCGTTTATGTTTTATTACAATGATGTAAGAATACAAATCTAGCAGTAAGAAGTAATGCTGACTCTGACTGGAGGTAGAAACTTAATATACTCAGACTTTAGAAATACAATTGCCATGTTAAGTTTGGCTGAAAAGCAGTAGAGCTCAATATTGTTTTATTATCTTTGAGTCTGTGTGATAACATCTGCATGTGATGGATAAATTATGAATTTTATGTGAAATTACATACAGATGTTGGTTCACTATACAAATTATAGTTTTCTTTAAACTGATTGCTTAATTATTGCAGGTTCTAAGGGCTTATCAGTTGTTAGTGGAAGAGAAGGAACCACAAAAGGAAAAAGGTTATGTAGGTGCACTGTATGGTGGAATCAGAAGATGTCTAATGGATAAACACTTGCATTTGCAAGCAAAGACTGACTACATTGCACATCTCATAGCTCGGGCAGAACCAGAATTATTGGGCAATCACCGTGAAAGACATGCAAAGACATTGGAAATTGCCCAGGAAGAGGTAAGTACATCTTATAATTATTAAATCTTACCTTTGTCACCAATGCTAAATCCAGACAGTCTTCCTAGGTTCAGATGGTACCATTACTAACACAATTTTTTTATTGACAGTATTGGATAATTCAAGATTAAGTATCATGTTAACGTTTATATGGAAGAATGTTATGATTGCCTTGTTACTAGTGGTTACAAGCACAACTACTGATCGATCCTGGTCCTGGGTTCGATGCCTGGTTGAGTACTGTTGAGTTTTATTAATAAGATTTTCTAGTAGACATTTCTAGTAGGAGTTCAGAGTCCGGATCTGCCTGGTGTATGGCTATAGCTTCTCCACTTATGTTATTAAGGGACATAAAAGTCACTTGTAAACACGGGAGTGTACTACGCTTTTCTGCCTATCCCTTTGGGGATTATAGGTGTGATGTTACTTTTGAGATTTTATCCTGTAAACTACACTTACTGAATCAATCAGCAGACTCGGGAAGGGTATTTTTTCCATATTATTTAATGCAAGCTAGTTGTTATACAATCTAAGATAATGCGCTTTTGAGGCCTGTTTAAAAAATCCATTTGTTGTGGTATGGTGGAAATTTATTTTTTTGGTTTTGATGTTTATTCAAATGTTCTCATTGATCAGGTTCTAATCTGTCTTGGAATATGTATATACGAACGCCTGCAACGCATTTCCTTGCGACTTCGCGAAGAAGAGGGCACGTGTCAGACCCTCGCCGCGGTGACGGTCGAGGCGCTCTATCGGAAATTTGAAACGGCTGTTGAACTGAAGAGTGGCGTGTCCAAACTACAATTACTCTACGATGAAATAACTCAAGAGGAGCTCTCGCGTCAGCAGAGAAAGGAACAAAAGAAATTAAAGAGGCGCAAGAAGAAAGAACGACAGTCGGTCGAAATTAAGTGCAAGGTGATGTATTATACTTATCTTACCCGATGATATATTAAACTTATCTTACCCGGGTATAGTCGCCTCCTACGACACCCTGGTATCTCGGCATGGCCTCGGGTGGATGTATTCTTTTACCGCCCTGATAAGGATAGCATGTACATATTGTGTTTTTTTTTTATATTCTCCGGTAAAATGTTATTTTTTCTCATAATATTGTTTTATTGCAGTTCAGTTGTCAGAATAAATGTGAGGCTAGTGTGTAAAAAATCTAAGACATTAAGCTTATATAGAAGTTGCTAGTTCCAACATGAAACGTGCTAACTATATATTGTCATAGCTCTTTACAAAACTAACCTTTTTGTTTAACTTTTGTGTGTTTTTATTTAAATAAACATACAAGAACACCTCTTTCGTTTCAAAATTAGTTCTGTTTAGGTCATCCAGATTAATTGTAGTTTTCCATCTGTTCAAATTGAATCATGCTTTTCTTTTCTTTTGTTTTTAACTATATTACACGGCTAGAGAGGCTGCGTCATATTTCTATTATATTACGTTAACTGGAGCAGAAAGGTTAACGGCCTCGGTGTCTGTCATTTTATCTTTTTGTTTACTCCGTTTTCTAACTTGATGTTGCTATTGAACTCTGCAACTCAGTAATCCCGTTGCTGGAATATAACCTGGAAGGCGTTTCAGAATAACACATAAGATATCGCAACTTAGGGTATTGTAGATCAAAATGTTGCACTAGGTTTTAGTAAGATTTTCAGCAAATGTTTTTTTTTATAATCCGATTACTAGACCTGTGTAAAATCACATATATTATCATGACTCTTAATAATGAATTTGAAATTTCGCATGAAAATTTTATCGATTTTAATTTAATATTTGTTCATCACAGGAGGCTGATTCCGAGGAACCTGAAGAAAAATGTCAATGCGAAGAATGTTTATTGGAAGAACGAGATACACCGACCGATCTAATGTCGCCGCGAGAATACAACATGAACAATTGCTACGAGGAAACAAACGAAGATAGTTGTCAGTCGTGCCAAGAAGATTACACTAAGCGCCGCTCGCCTAAAAAATCGGACAAGACTCGGGTAAAAAATGGAAACCTTTCACCCAACGAACATTCTCAAGACTGTGGATACTCATCCGGTAACAATGGTGGTTGCTGTGAAACTTTGTCAGGTTCCTCGTCTCTTATGAGTTCCCCGGAAGGATCAGAAGTAGCATGTTCTGAAGGATTTTGCAATCACGAACGGGGTGACTGTTTAGACATGACCAAAAATGATAAGATGTCATGCACAGGTTTCACACTTTCTTTACAGGAAATGTTGGTGAGTAGATCTATAGCAATAATTTTTGGCTTAATAGCGAGTTATAGAAATGTTTGTAATGAGTATAAAATAATATTTCCCAACAGGATACTTGTACCTCAGATGAAGAGCATGACACCTGTTATATTCCTATAGAAGAAGTAATGGAGTTTAAATCCAGAAGAAATATAACAGAGAAAAGACAAGAATTGAGACAAAATCTACGCCAGAAATTTGCTCAGCTCTGTGTAAGCACGCCTCAAACTCTGGTGCTGCAAAAACAAGACAAAGATACAATGTAATAGTTGCAACTGCCATAACATTCAAACTGCACATAAAATGTAATAGCAGTTTTACTCTACAATGGCACAATCCTATAATCACCAGAGTCAGTAGACAGAACGTTTGAGTGTCAGTAACCAACAATCACTATGTTAGCATTCTGAATATTTATCTAGAGGTTTCATAGTTGCAATATTAAGAATATTGAATGCATGCTTTTTATGCATGCTAATAATATATATACCAATTATTTTCAAGACTTGAAATTTCTAAATGATTATAGCATGTGTTCCGGTAATTTCTTGTCAATAATTATATTATAAAGAAATTCATACTGTCAAGTTTTGTGGATATTATGCATCCAAATGTTATACACAAATGATATTGATTAAAAGTTGTTACAGTTTTTGGGTGCTTATAGTATAGACTCAATTTATGTAATAACATACAAGCAATAATTTTAAAGGGTGTAACAGGTGCAAGTTTGAAAGATTCCAACTATTATATAATCAATAATTGACTGGATAAAACCAGCATTTAACAGATATTTACTATTTAAAATATTAGAGAGCTTTGTAATGAAATATAGTAGAATTTTTGATCAAATAGTTTTATTTCAATGCTTATATGTGAATCAATATGATGTGGTACACAATGGTTTAATTTTCGCTCTTTATGGAAAGCTTAAATCAGCATGACTGGGAGTTACCCTGGCGGTTTAGCCATTGTTATAAGCAAAAACATTTGTAACTCAATTTTAAATATACTATAAAGCAATGATAATAGCAATTTCATTTACAGAAGGCCCTTTTTATTAACCTTATAAAAATATTTTTTACATAACTATTTCATAGTAAGACTATACTCGAGCAATACATAGAGTTGCATTTGTACCACCAAATCCAAAAGAATTTTTCAATGCTACCCTCCTTTCCATTTCCCACACTTTTGGAATTCCTGCAACATAGTTGCAGTCATCAATTGGATCTTCTAAATTTATTGTTGCTGGAATAATTCCGTGATGACAAGCTAAGACAGTGAACACAGCTTCTAAGTTGCCTGCAGCACCTAACAAGTGGCCATGGGCACCTTTTGTTGAAGATACTAATACATTATCACTGTGGTCCTCAAAGAGGTTTTTTATTGCTTTCGATTCAACTCCATCACCCACAGGAGTTGATGTGGCATGGGCATTAATATAAGTTATTTCAGTTCTGTCAACATTAGCATCCCGTAATGCTCTTCTCATGGATAGAATAGCTCCACTACCATCCTCCTTAGGAGCCGTTATATGTGAGGCATCTCCTGATAAACCATAGCCTAAAATTTCTGCATACATTTTGGCATTTCTTTTTAAAGCATGTTCATATTCTTCCAATATAAGTACTGCTGCTCCTTCCCCCATTACAAAACCTTCTCTTCGTTTATCAAATGGTCTTGATGATTTGGATGGTTCATTATTGAATGATGTGCTTAATGCTCGTAATCTACAAAATCCAGCTATAGCAAGTGGACTGATGCAGGCCTCAGCTCCCCCGCAAATCATTACGTCTGCATCCCCACTTCTTATAAATCTATAGGCATCACCTATAGAATGTGCTCCAGTTGCACACGCAGTGGAGACAGAATGATTTGGTCCTCTAAATCCATATTTTATACTTATATGACCAGCTGCCATATTTGGTAAAATTCTAGGCACAAAAAAGGGGCTCACTTTATTATAACCTGAATTTAGAGCATTATTTGTGTCACAAACATCTTTTAAATCAATCATTCCCATGCCTAATGCAACACCTGTCATTTCCTTATCTTCATCCATTGTAGGGAACCAATTAGCATCGTTTAAAGCTTCAGCAGTCGCTAGCAGAGCCAAGCAGGTAGCTGGAGCCATAGTCCTTAAGTTTGATTTAGATAGTACTTTAATCAATTCGTCATCATTTTCCATGGGTATGAGCCCTGCTATTCTGCAAGGTAGTTTAGAATATCCTTCGCCTTTCAGTTGAACTATACCACAATTTCCTTTCAATAAATTTTGCCATACTAATTCACTGCCTCTACCTAAGGGAGATACTACTCCAAGGCCAGTTACAACGACTCTTCTTCGCTTGAAGAATCTGCTACAATGTCTAATTTGACTAAATTTTTTCATGTTAACAACAATAAACAATTTCGCCAAATTAATTCGTTTCCGCTTAGCTCATGGGCAAAATAAGTCACCTGTCATTAACTGACATTGATAGTTGGCTATTCCGATTTATTTATCCGTCTTTTGTAATAACGATGTTTTAATTAAAATAATATTTACTATGTGAAGCAGTTGATATCATTAGGATTATTAAATTGATTGATTTATTTATCTCATTTCGTGTTTAAATAAAGCCTAGTAAGCAAGAGTATTAGTATTTAAATAATAAACTTTTTATCATATCTACATGCTCCTATCTAACAAAATATTAATCATTTATCGTAACAGATTAATTTTGACAGATTTTTAAATGTAGCCCATTATTAAAAATATCAACGTAAAAACCTCACCAGTTAACCGGTAGATATTGAAGTAAGTGGAACAAGTACACCTAAATAATTATTCTACTTAGTTAGCAAGTCACATCACTTGGATCACTACGACTTTACCTAAAACTTTATAGGTATTAATATAAGTTTTTTCCATTTCATCGACCACTAATTTATTGTTTTACTTGTCTATTCTGTATGGTACTAACATGAGAATGACAAAATGAGTTAAATTGAGTTGGCTTAGAATACAATTTTGAATAACAGTCTTTTTTATAGAGAATGTTATTGATATGTCCGTTTTAATAATCTCTTTCATCCAGCTTTTCTGACATCAGAACAGCCGACAAGTCATTCTACTCTCTTGTTTGTCACTTCAGTATTTATTGTTATCCCATTCGCTGCGGCAGTAAAAATAACCTATAGTAGCCAGGTGCGGGGCGGTTTTCGTCGCAAACGCCGATGGGCTCCCTCCGCACCTCCTATGGACAATATAAAACGCCGACCGGCGTTTTCAGCGCTGTTTATAGAAATTGATCTTTCTTACGGTAAATTTTTAGACAAACTACAAATACGCGAAACGGTACGGTAACGATCGGATTTAGTGTAAAAAAATAAATTTACATCATTTTAAAGTTTTTGTTCTGAAATAGTTGGGATTGTGAAATTTAGGACATTATGGCGATAAATGGTAAATAAATTATTTTAATTGAATAATTGTACTTCACTTTTAAACTATCGTCTCATATATTTTAGTTTCTAATGACAAGAAAGGTTTAATTATCATTATAAATTAATATCAGAGGTAGTAAACCTTTTTTAACTTTTATAATACTACTTAGTATTATTTATTAATATACTTTATTC
>DWEE01003042.1:0-10862 GCA_018245755.1 Parelbella macleannani
TGATATTTAAACTTAAAACGCACTTTTATAAAGAGGTGCCCGCCATGGATTTGAACCCAGGACCCCCGGAATGAGAGGCTGAATTCTTAACCACTAGGCTACCACTGCTTTCTATTAGTGACTCTGATTCGGGTATGTGTGGTGTATGACAATAGGCTCACCACTTATTCCATGGGTCGCAAACGTAACTGGTGAAACATGGGAGGGTACGACACTGCTCTACCTACCTCTATGGGGACTACAGGCGTGATGTTACGTTTTTATCATATTATGTAATAGAATACATGTAAACTTTTTAATATTGCGTGATATTCATGAAATTAATTTCTTACAGGACTTTACTTGGCTCTAAAATCCTGGGCTTCCCGGTCAGGATAGACAATAAAAAATATGCGAGGAACGCTTACTACTTCAATCTGTGCTTCGTGTGCGATGCCTGGGCGCGGACTGTGCACTTGGAGCCGTTAGTCAAAAAGCTTACTGAATATTTGGTGAGTGGAGCTCATCCTATTAATATCTTTCTAAACATTCCTTATACCTCATAGTATTGGAAAAACACAAAACCATAGCAATACTGTACGTTTTTCAATTGTTCCTTTTCAGGTTTCGATGGAGTTAGAAACAGAGTGGCTTTCGAAGCAGTCAATGTCCGGGGACGCGAAGGCTCTGAGCGGTCTGATGCGGCAAGTCATGCAGGACATCAACAGCAGACGAATGTGTACACTTACAGGTGAATTAGCTTTTATCTGTATCTTGGCTAACGTCCAGAAAAACTATTCGATTTTATTGTTTGACCATATTTTATGATTATGTGTTCAGTCATTTTCTTCCTAACAAACTAAATCAATATGTATTGTTTCATGCATGCCTATGCCATTTTATCATAATATCCATCATAATATCCATCATAATATCCATCATAATAGCCATCAGATCTTCCGGAAAATTTAGAAGCGCGGTAAAAGTTTTGACAGCTATTAATATACTCTATGGGCAACGAGCGTGTCCAAAGCCTTGTATAGAATTGCACATTTAATTGTCCTCCACTAATATCCCAGCCACTTTTCATTCCCCATTTAACTCACCTCACTAAATGAATGTTATGTTAGGCACAATGTATTTAGTCATCTGTATTATACATTTCATCTCGGAATTCGGCTCCGGTGGCTAAATAACTTTATGTATTCAAATTACTTCGCTAATCTTATTAATTCAATAGCAACCAAATTAAAAACAAAAAACATTCACGAAATGCGCGCCAACTTTTATACCTATCACCTAATTAACAACGATTTGTGGCCTGTGTCGTAAATACGGCTTATAAAACGTGAATACTGTGAGTTTTCAACAAAAACAACAACAATTAAATGAAACCAGTTAATATTATAGCGCAATTTGTTCTTATCTTTTTTTAGTGTTGTGTAGGTGATGTTTATTTTTTTATTGTGTGACAGGCTGAATTTTGGCTAATGCTCAACAAATAGAGCTCTTACCTTACAGCTTCGCTGTATGCTCGTATAACACATAATAAGCGGCTGGTCAAAGTGTGACCGCTGTCAATATTTTATCTTATTTATAAACGAATACCAAACGTGGAACTGCACGACGATCGAGGGTTAAAAAATAGGATTAATAAGTATAAACAAAACTACGAGTTGCATAGTTTATAATTCTCATCAAAGCTATAACGGATCGAAAGACCGTCAATGAGTTTTGTTTTTTTTGGCTCATTCCTACCACTGTGTTTATAATTTACACGAAAACCGTGTATACATTACAATAACATATTTTTTGTTGTTCTACTCGTTGTAAACAAGTATTGTTAACGCAAAAAAATCATTACCTGATACGTGTTAATATAGACGGTCTCGCTCGAATAAAATAATTCATCTCAGTGAATGTTTAAAACTTACTGGTGAGACGCTTTACTACTCTGGCTATCCTTTTGGAAATTGCAGGCGTGGTATTCCGTTACGGCTTAAGATTTCATTTATTTATTCTATATTTTATATATACATACCTAAATACCAATTAAAAGTATCAATCGTAAAAGGATCTGTACAAAGGTACAGCTTATATTTAAGAAATCTCTTTCAGCACTTTTCAGACCTGTAATTCTAAACTGGTGTTCGCGATTAGTATTAGACAAAAATGTACAATTAACAATATTAAATAATGAAATATCAAGACATAAAATCATAAAGATGTTCATTTATACACTTGTTGTGTTTTTATTCTGTAACTCTTTTATCTTGCTCGTCTCACCTTACCTTTTACTATGCTGAAATATGAGGACCGTGTGCTTGATGTATTATTTATAGTCTTGCACCCAGTCTGTGAAAACGATGTAATTATTTGTATACCTGCAGTACTAGCCGGCAGAGCGGATCCCGAGCTAGGTTTGACTTTGACGTAGACATCTGAATACGTACGGAAGGGTAGGCAGGGGAGTGTAGTACACTCCTACGATAGACGAGTTAAATTCAATGCTCTACACTGGAATAAGGGATATTACGTTGTTTATAGATGCTTGTTATATGTATAAACGAATGAAAAAATAAAATATTCCAAATTTTGTCAAAATCTCTTCACCTATTTAGTCTTAGACTCTGAACAGAAATATTCACTCATCTATCTTCTGTCGTCTAAGATATAATAGGAATCAGCAATAATGAAAAGTCGATAATAACTTAAAAAATGGGCTTCAACAAAAATTTACAATATCAAAATATTCTCAATAACAAAATATTGAACATAACAATCGTTAATGACTGACAAACAATGATAACAAAAAAACGATAATATCAAAAAGTCAATATTGAAAAAAGACCATAACAAAAATCCTCATAAAAATGCACATAACATGTCCGATTTTTTGCATAAACTCCGCTAATCTTGTGTAGATAAAAAATTGTATATGTACATATGTACATGATACTCTTTCTCACGAGTCTTATTCAGTAAACAAATATGACGTCCTACCTGTCAGAGTCAATTTATCAGTGGTCAAATGAGCCAGCGAATATATCGGCTCTTCTATCACAATGAGAGGGTTAATGTTATAATCTGTGATGCTGGCTAACCGCGGGTTGGCAGACTTCGCATGCCTAACTGTTACTACACTGTTATTTATATGAATATTGTTTTAAAATACTTTATTTTTAACTGTTGGGAATTGTCACCTTAAACAATCATATTAGAAGACAAGGTATTTGAGCACGGCTAATACTATGCTTTGTGATGAATAGGTACTGGCGTTCGATTTGGGTTATCTGTTCTTTTAAAAGAAACGAAATTTCGAGAAGGAACCGGTCTATGCGTACGTATGACACATTAGTGTCGCTTCCGTAAACATTGTTAGCAGGCGTTTTGATGTTTTCTTTTTTACTAGCGTACGATATTAGTTGCCATGTTTACCATACAGCTATGTGAAAAAAAAATTGTGCCTTGTATTATTGTTTAGTTTTTTTTAGGTCGTATCGTATCTCATCATCATCACATGAGTCTGTACCGTTCAGTTGCTGGATATAGCCATTTCCCAAAATGTGACTACATTCGGTCCTCCGTTGATTTCATTCAATCGCTATCATGCATCCGCGTTTTTAAGGCCATCGGTTCAACGGGTCCAAGGGCACCTTATCGTAGCTACCTTGCTGTATTATATTAAATTTCTGGGATGTTTGTTTATTGCTCGGTTGGTTGTTTTATCAATTTTTGTATGTATTCAGAATTTTTGTATGTGTTCATTCAATATTTGTTTATATTCAGAGTGTGTTACCATCATCAGTATAATTAAACTATAATTTATCTATAACTCTCTTAATTTTGTTAAGAATAAATCTTCCATTGTTAAGAATAAATCTTCTCTCTGAACTAGAAGGGTAAAAAGCCATTCTAAACTACGATGTTTAACCGAATAATAATACACCGTAAAGCATAATATGTAGCATGGACTCTTGAAGGCATATAAACGAATACAATATTTTAATAAGTAAATCTGAACTAAATGTATGTACTTTAACTCGCGTTCGCGCAGCTCCGCAGGTCATATCTCGTCTCTATCGTTTTATCGCAACATCAGGGTCAAATAGATTTTTATATTGCCTGTCATATATGTAAATAATAAACTGATTCGTATTATAAGCGGGTTATACGCGGGTTATTAAAAATTCATTAATTATCATATAAATACTTGTGGCATTTATTTTGAATGTTTAATGATTAAAATAGGATTAATTACGAAAAATATATGATGGATAGAAAATGTGTAAATTTATTCACAAACAAAAATATTATTAAAATTTACAGCGAATAATTTTTTATTTGCGCTGTTTTAAATTAACCTTAAAATTCAAATTAATTTACATTTATTCAAGTTTTATAAATTAATGGCAGAACACATTTAATTTCAAGATCGTTGCCGTAAATTTTGTTGTTCTTAATTATTTTTTGAAAGTAGAACACAAATAGAACAAGCAGCGCGACAAATATTCGTATTTCGAAAAGGTCAACAGACTCATTATAACTAATAATAAATTCCTTTATATTTCTTAACACACAAAATGCGTCACAGCTCCAAAACATGCATACCTACATTATGAAAAAGCACCTCTCAAATTTTGAGGAACCCAACATAATAAAACGTTTAACTTCTCACATCATTATTTTTACTTATTAACTCTACTCTACCATTATGCAAAAATATAAAATATATTATGTAGGTATACATTATTAATACAAAATTTTATTATATACTCCCATTTTCATCTTGGGGTAAAACGGTCACACTGCAAACTTGGACGTCGCATAACATCGTATTTATTTTTGGGATAAAATACAAAATGGCGACACATTAATCGTATGACGTCGCAGTATTTTTTTTTTCAAATTCCTATCTCTGTACAATGGCGATTGAATATTCACAGAAGAAACTCTACGGCTGCGTGGTTTTCTGTTGCTATGCACATATCACCAATTTAACTAGGCTCTTGAGTTAGACGAAGGTGAACTTTAAAACGTTGTAATAAGTGTGTATTTTACGATCATGTAACAGACAATAGTGGCGCAGAAAACAATAGCCGTGCACATGTTGCCTATTTTATTAATCAAATCGCGTAAAAACATAATACAGCTATTGGGTCTGTTATTTCAGTGAGAAAGTGTTGTTTTTGCATGGAATTTTACGTTCTGTTGTTGGTGAACAAAACGATGATAAGTTGGCACACATTGTCTTCTTTGAAATAGCAAATGATTCTTTGCTTATGTGGTAACATAAGAGTGTAATGTTTCAGAATACACTGAATTTGTTCGTTCATTTAAAATTGGTAACACACTCGTGCTAAAATATAACTCTATCTTATCGCACTAAAATATAACTCTATCTTTTGGTGTTCGATATTGAGAATATTCAAATTCTATTATTTTTTTATATATAGGAAGAGAGCGCTTACAGAGGGTCGACCATTACATTCATTTTGAATGGCAAATGCGTGATGTCATTTTTAATATTAATCAGGTTTGAGTCAAATTGGGTCTCTCTCTTTTCTCTTCTTATATGTTCCCGTATCTTTAATTTTCATAAATTCTCTTTTTATATGTTTGACGGTACGGTAATTACGGTATCGTTTCATACGATCCTAGATTCGATAAGCTCGAATAATATCCAACGTAAAATTGTTATCGAAACATGTAACATGTTCATTCCTTTGTTCTTCCTAAAGGTATGTAATTTTTGTCTTCCGATTTGACACGACATTTGTCTTAACGAATTTATTCTATCCAGTTTGTAGTATACATATATTTATTTATATATAGCGCTTGAACATGGCAAGGAAAATGTGAATTGAAATTATTTATACTTTTGCCCGTTAGATGATAGATAAGGAATAATATGGAATAATTAACCAGCAAAAAAACACCATGATTTAAACATCAAGTCACCATGGTACTTCGATCTTTATATATATAAAAATATACCATGAAAAGTTTATATTTTACTAGTTCATACTTCATTATCCTTTCGTGGTTACATGGCCAAAGAAAAAGATCACGGGCTCTCTGTACCGCGCGTGACGCCATCCACCAACCAGTTTCGTCCCTCCGGTCCGATATCGTTCAGGAAATAAAGCCAGACACGAAGTATCCCCACAAGTTTTTAAGTTTCCTTTTTTATCGTACAAGTGACATTAAAATACAACGTGAATATATTCTGGTTGTAGTTGCAAGGTTTTGTTTCTGGGCAGTTATAACTTGCCGATTCTAAGAAAAAATATGAGGGTGGATGTTTTCGAATGAGATAATATTTGATTCTTCTTGTTCGCATGCATTACATTAATTGATTGAACAAAATCGTGACCAACAACTGTCTCATTTTGATCGAGTTTTAATCGAGCAACTTCAACCGCCCGATCCTTTCACGGGTAAAAACTAAAAGGACACAGTGTGTAAGGATAGAATGCATCGAAGCACCAGTACAACTGCGTTTGTGCTACTTGATTGTGATTATATATGTACCGGCGTAACTCACGTATGTTTTTTCGTGATGGCCCTAGTAGTTTGCGAGCTAAACGAAGTCCCTCATCGTAAGGGAAGCATCGTAAAGCTATTGCAGCAAGGTCGCGGAGGACACTGATGTATATATAAGAAATAACGTTCAATGTACATATAAGCAGACGCAGCTCAGACACGATGATAATGTGGTTGCAGGTAAACATTATGAAGTATGCGGATGTAATGTTGATCGCGCCAAAATATTGCTTTTTTCTGTTCGCTTTATCGCAGTCCATCATCGCGGTTTATCGAAATTCGCTTGTTCAGATAAGGGTAATTTAAAACATATCTCTATGTAACATATTTTTCATATCGTTCACGTTCGACTTATGCATACTAATATGTAATAATAATGGTATATAGAGCGATCGATAATCTTGTAGCGTGGAGAATATTTTTAATATATCATCAGTCTACTCCCGTCCACTGCTGGACAAAGGCTTCTCCAATAGCACGCCACTGAGCTCGGTCTTCAGCTTTTCGAATCCAACCGCCGCCAGCCACTTTGCGTATATCGTCCCTATCACAACATACATACATATACATATGTATATGAGTAAAAATTTCATGAGCATAGGTTGCTCCCGAGCAGTTGGTCCAGCCAGGTCACCTGAAAAAAACAGCGACCTCGCTAAATTTAGAAGGCTCAGGACAGGTTTTCAAAGACAGAACTTTTAAAAGCCGAGGGAAAGGGGGTCGAGATATCTTTGATGAAAAAAGTATGTAAGATCAGTAGCAAATGAAAATTCTTAGTATTTTAATAATATGTAAGCATGTAGGGACTGAGGCTGTAATAAAACTTACTTGCTAATTGTAATACAAATCCGAGGGTCCAAGTTAGTATTTAGGAGACCATAACGTACTGTATTTGACACTTCTGCTCATCAGCCCGAAGATCCATTAGCCACATTGCGCATTATGCCGGTATAGCTGGACTTAATGACAAATTGAATTTGTTTTAGGCTCCACAAATTTATGTAATTGTGTTTATGTCTTCTCTCGTGTGAAGTTTTAAGTTCGAGGAGTTTATTTAAATCTGTTACCCCACACGCCAGCGCCGAGATAATTTAAAACGAAAATATGTCTATAATATACATGTATGAAATTTGAAAATAGAACGTGTTACGAGTAGCTTTCGTTTCTAGGTGGATCTATTCAAAATCTATGGAGCATGTCAAACTGGTTGTATAGCAATGGAAGTATTTAAGTGGCGATACAATTGATTGTATAGAATAGACGAACAGACGTGACTTGGGCGCAACATATAGTTCTGGGTACATAGTATGTTGCGTTACATTATCGCTATGAGAATATTTATTATCTGCACAACTCGTAATTATTACTAGTGTAATATTAATATTGACAGTATCACTTTTGCCTTTCTCAAACGTGTTATTATCGATTTAGGAAAGCATGGCTGTTATGCTGTGCTTCTATGGCTGCGGGCCATACATATATACACTGACATACATACATACATATATACACGGACATAATAAGTTGTCCAAAAAATTACTGTTTTTAATAACATTTCGATAACGAATTTCTGACGTTTTCCTTGTTTTGCTTTGCAATGTCACCTGATCTTTTGATGTTATTAAAGTAGGTATACGTTTATTTTACGTTTATTATACGTGCAAAAGCGCTCTACGTGTAGAGTCGTGGAATTATCTGTTTACTAGTAGGATTCCAAGAAAAGGTGAATTTAATTCGTCTTTACTTCCGCTATCGTGCAAGGGTATATCTGGACCCATACAAAACTCATTTTACTCTCCCGTGCCATTTCCAAATCTTCGAATGACGAGGATTTCGGCTAGTAAAATTAAATTGCAAATCGGAAATTCTCAACTGGCCCGGGTAAGTCAGTCGACAACGTTTGACGATTGTTATATAGTACTAACAATTGCAACCAAGTTGTATAGATCCTTCTCTCTGTATCGTGGATTTCCTGTAAAAAATCAAAGTAGCGGTCTTCTGCCCAAACCAACTATTTGGTAGTACTTGGCGTTGCTTAAATTGATAGGTCGTAAGTAAGTATTAGATAAGTAGCAAGATTAGTCTTACTGCCCGATATACTGATTTTTAATTATAGTATCATAACATCATGCCTGTATTTTCACGAAGAGGGTGACAGAGAAGTGTAGGACACTTTCATGATTCACCAGTTTTGTTATACATACTCGCACGTCTCACCATGGCATAGGGGGTTGAGACTATTACCATTTTACAGATAAAGCTGTTAAACGTTTATTCAATTTTATTACAATTATTATTGATGTATAGAGTATAGTCGCAGTCTTTTATTTGGACATCAACATCAGCCTATCTCAGTCCACTGCTGGACATAGACCTCCCCCAATGAGCACCTTCGCGCTCTGTCCTCGGCTTGTCTTATTATTTGTCGGCTTAGCTTATTTCGACGCAGGCAGCTAATAATGATAATTCGATGGATAATAATACTAAAGCGTATCATTTTACATATTATCAACTATTGTGCTGTCATAAACTCTTTATAATATATTTATAATTATTACAATTGTACAATCGGTCAGTTACCTCTTATTTTGAATAACACAAGCAAATGGCCGTTAATTTTTTTTCTTTATCGACGTGTCTTTATGCTGTTGACCCTAATGGTCTTCAAAGCATAACCGTATTTTGTGACCATCTCAAATGACTGGAATTGAAGGTGGGGGACGGAGGAGGGTGTATACGTTCATACCGGTCTGGCTCTTTAAAATTAATGCAACGGGTATAATTATATATGTATACATATTTTCGAATTTAAATTTCGAAGTGACGTCACTAAGGATTACTGACGAGCTCATTTGGATGTCAGCTACGGAGCTTAACTGTCAAAGCTTTGGCTTGGCTTGAGTGAGTGGTTCCACTTGACATGCAACCAAATGTTGTACTGAATATGAACTAAAAATATTGGCGATACGCAAACAAACTTCCGAGCGGGTCACGAGAGGTCATATCAATTTTGATAGCAGCCTAGTAACACTCATAAAATGTATCGTTGTTGATTATAAAATTGATTTTTGTACTTCATAACAAAGTATAATATTCTTATATTCTCTGCTATTGACGAAAGGCGTAGATGTCTTGTACTACCACGTTCGTTTTTTTTGTTGCTAGTGGTTTTAAAAATGAACTATTAGATTTGCTTATGTGGGTTAACCGTGAGCACCGGCATTCAAAAAATGCATACATTTTCTTGAAGGTATAAGAAAAACTTTTTTACGAGACGTCGTTGTTTTACTAGTTGTGCGTATATATTAAACTCATGCCTACCTACCGTTCTACGTTAATGGTTGTTAATGGCAATAGCCAGCTGGATGACCAAAAGCTTATCTTCTGTATTGTTCCAGTGGGCACCACCACGACACATCTGACCGTAGTGAGGGTGAACACGGACCCGGCGCCGGTGAAGGACCACCAGGTGCCCGTGTTCCTCTACAGCAGGCACTCGTTCGTAGCCGACCAGTGGGATCTTACCACCAATCAGGTAAATTTAAAATAAGATATAGAAAGAGCCTCGTGTTCCACAGTTAGATATTAGAAAGGTTCAGGGTAATGATGATGACAGTCAGTTGTCAATTGCATTGGTTAAAGTCCTTTTTCCTGTGTTCAAATGCGTGTGTGTCTATTATATGTTAGCTTATCAGTTTATTCTGTTTGGGTGACGTAGATAACTTAAAGTTAGATAATTACACATACACATGTTAATTAAGGATACTTTTGATTATTGATCTTTTTTGCTTTTAATACAGAAAACTGTTTTCATTAGCGTTAGCACGGCGTTATTTTCAGTCAGTGGTAGGTAATTATGAAAAATGAGCTCGAACCATCGCAGTAAAACTGTCAAAAAGGCGGGAGAATTGATGACAGATTCAGTTTTTTTTTAATTATGACGAGACAGGCTGACGCTTGGCCGCGATCCCGCTTAATGTAAAGCGCAGATGGGTCCTAAGATTGACCACATGTTAATACTTTAATCTACGTTATGTACTACGTTTTATTTTTCACTGTTAGCGTGAACATCCGTCGAATATGAAACGTACAAATTCCACTGTGATATGTTTAAAATAGTACGTAGGGTACAACTGTTCAAACAAGTCACGAGATTGTTTTTTTCCATTGAACGGCCGTTTAGGCCTAAGCTATAATAAGTGACAGTGCTATAATATTATATTATGGCAAACCACCACTGACAATAACTGTCATTATCTGCGCAATAATATGCCTTGCTATATCAAGATATATCTTACTATAACTGTTTATATGTTTCGACGACGTACCTATATATT
>DWEE01003043.1:0-10861 GCA_018245755.1 Parelbella macleannani
ATAACGATTTAATTGTTTTCAAATTGCCGAAACGGGACGTTCCCGGTTATGGTACTCTAATCCATGGAGATTAGAGTTGAAGATTAGAATGGCTTTAGCGAATTGACTATATGTGAAATTTAACAGCGCCAATCTACTTAAATAACGAAAATAATAGCCATTAGCCTGGTGGAAAGCTTAAAGTATCATGATATTGTCACGAAATCCGCAAATATGTAGTTTTTATTTTTTAATACCTAAATGAAGAAATATCAATTGTTGTCGATCTCTAAACAACGCTTAGACAATATTTTATTATACCTACATCTTGTAAATTAGCTAGTAAAATAGGTAGCGAGAAGATTTTTTGTATATCAAGATGTTTTAGCACTTCAATATGGGTTTTACCTTAACCGCCCTAGATGGTAGCCATGACGTTTCTGTTCGTGAACACGCTAAAGGAAATCCCGGAGATTTCATATTGAAGTTGCATAATAATGCCCTGTTTACAATATCAGACGTTCTAGGTACTTTCATAATAGTATTACACAATATAACACATCGTAATTAGTCCGCGCAAGTAAACTGCTGAAGATAAGTCTCTCCAAAGGGGGCTTTTGCCATAATCCCCACGCTGAGCGAGCGGGAAGGGGATCGCGGAACACACCACTCATACTGTCTCATACCGCTTACGGCCTTACGCCGCTGCTGATAATGCCCTGCGTAAAATACTGTTTTTCTCTACTAAGAAATATTTTATTTAAGCCTAACTAAACGTGAAATTGTCTAAAGGAAGCCATTCTGTCTGAAATGTTTAAGTAATATATTTGTTTCTATTGTGTTTATAATTAGCCTAACTGTTTATTAAAACTATGTAGGACAAAAAATTTTTAGCATTTGTTCTATATTACGTTTCTAATAAAACCGTCTTCGATAAAACTTCCTGACTACATGTGTATTTTTTAGGGCTACAAACATACATAATATCAATATACATATAAACATAATATGTCCGTCTTTTTCCAAGTTAATGTTATAATTGACACTATAATTCCCTTGCTAAGATAAAAATATATGCTTTTTATCGTCTATTACGGATTCAATTATTTCAAATTGTAGAAGTAAAATGAATACTTAGTCGTTAAGAAGTAAAATACTTACCTTAAAAGCAGGAAAGTTACGTAACAAGCAACACTAAAGCTGAACGTCATCCAATGACGTCAATTTTTGCAGTTTTACTCCTCCTACGTGGACTCATTGCCATCATTCATATAATATTTTAATTTCATGTCTAACTATAATATGTCATAAATATAAATTATTATTTAATTTCAATTTTAAAACTGTAAATGAATGGATGTAAAATGGTTACATGGAAAATGTAATTATGCTTACAATAATCGTGATCTAATATCCTTTTTAGTATATAATTGAAATTAAAGCCATATTCACGTAATATATCTATTATCTATATCTATATATATATATAAATGAAGGTCGTGTTAGTTACACTATTTATAACTCAAGAACAGCTGAACCGATTTGCCTGAAAATTGGTGGGAAGGTATCCTAGAACCAGGAGACGCACATAAGATACTTTTTATATCTCAATCAATAGATTTTTTTTGTTATTGGGGATTGAGTTATATATCTGTTAGTTCCGTAAGATTCTAACAGATGGCGTTGATTGAGTGAGTATCCAATAAATGGCGCTATGTTAAAATTACAAACGTTTCATATAAGCTACAATTTATTTCATGTTACACTAGCATAACCGGGCACGTCTTGCTGAGGCTAAAGTATAAGTTAAATTTATATTATAGTAAACGTTAATCTTTATATACAAAAATCTCGGGTCACTATTTTTCGCTGTGTTTCGATTTCTAACAATGATTTATTTTACACGTGTTTATTTACTTACGGTTATTTACACATGTTATATGTATATACGCTATAGATGTGTTTGTTAGACTCGGTAGGTGGCGCTGCTATTTGTATCTCATAGAACCATTTTAATGACATTTTTGTGTACTTTCGCGTTAGTCAATGCAAGGTTTGAATTCACAAATGTACCCGTTAGGTGGCGCTGTGTGTGTAATTAGTGTGTTACCAAGTTCAATTTTCTGAACAACTGACAATATTGTGTTGCGAGGGAAAGCAATCCAGACTGCCTTTCAATCATGTTGGCAACAGAGGCAAGGAACTTCTCGAGGTGGTGCATGCAGATGTTTGTGGACCTATGGAAGCCAAATCTATTGGAGGAATGAAATATTTTTTGTTGTTCGTTGATGACTGTAGTCGGATGGCATTTGTATATTTCTTGAAGACCAAAGATGAAGTATTTTCAATATTCAAAGCATTCAAGACATTAGTAGAAAAACAGACGAGCAGAAAGCTGAAAGTGTTGAGGACAGATAATGGTACAGAATTTTGTAATAAGGAATTTGAAAATTTCTTACAATTGGCCGGAATCGTACATCAAAAAACTTGCCCATACACACCGAAACAGAATTGTCTCTGCGAAAGGTACAACCGTACAGTCGTAGAAAAAGCGAGATGCTTGTTATTCGATGCAGGATTAGCAAAACCTTTTTGGGCAGAAGCAGTGAACACTGCAGTTTATCTGCGTAACAGGTCAGTCGCATCAGGTTTGGACAACAAGACGCCTATAGAGATATGGACCGGGGCTAAGCCAGATGTCAGTAATCTACGTATCTTTGGAAGTAAGGCCATGGTACATATACCAAAAGAAAAAAGATTAAAATTAGACAGAAAAGCAACAGAGTGTATTCTTGTTGGTTACTCAAACAACGTAAAAGGTTACCGAGTTTACAATCCAAAAAATAACAAAGTAACAATAGCAAGGGATATTGTTGTGATTGAGGAGGGGATTGACCAGAAGCAAGAAGTGATACACATTGATCTTAGTGAGGATACTAATGATATCTTTCCTATGAAAGAGGAAAAAGAAGAATGTACACAAGAAGTAGGGAACATGAAGCACACAAAAACAGAGAAAGATCAGGAGCAAGAAGAGGTACTGAGCCCTAAAAGAGAAAATTACAGCACTGATGAAGAGGGCATTGAGGACTCTGAAGAAATGCTAGCGGCTGAACCTGTGGAGTCTGTGCCAGCCAGGCCACAGCTTTCATCTCAGCCAGGGCCCTCTCCCATGTTGCCAGTGGAGAAGCCTGCAAAGCGTCTACGTAAGCAGCCTGATCGTTACGGTTTTGGTGTTAGGTGTGTAGATCAAGGCAATGAAACAAGTGCAAGTAAAATATCTCTAGATGAAGTGTTGAATGGACCAGAAGGTGAACAGTGGAAATTAGCTATACAAAGTGAATTTAAATCATTTGAGGACAATGACGCTTGAGAGTTAGTGGACGTTCCTCACAATAGCACTGTTGTACCATGTAGATGGGTCTTTAAGAAAAAAATTGATAATGATAACAATGTCAGGTATAGAGCCAGGTTAGTTGCTAAGGGCTGCACCCAAAAGCCAGGCATTGATTTTGATGAATGTTTTTCACCTGTAGTTAGGCATTTTAGTTTGAGATTGTTATTTGTTTTAGCAGTTCAGCTTCATCTGGATATTTGTCACTTGGAAGTAGATACTGCATTTTTAAATGGTTTCTTAAATAAAAATGTGTATATGATGAAACCAACAGGTTTTCAGGTTAGTGATGATAATGTAAACAAGGTTTTGCGTTTAAAACGTGCTATTTATGGCTTAAAACAAGCATCAAGGGCATGGTATAAAAGAGTTGATGATTTGTTGCAATACTTAGGTTATAAAAAATGTAAACTAGAACCATGTTTATTAACAAAAATGGATAAAAATGTAAAGATCATCATTGCATTGTATGTTGATGATTTCTTTGTTTTTTCAAACAATCAATAGGAAACAGATTTGTTAAAAGAAAGTTTGTCATCCAAATTTAAAATTAAAGATTTGAGATGTTTAAAAAATTGTCTAAGTATGGATGTAACAATGGATAAAGAGAATGGTACTATAACTTTAAATCAAGAAAGATATATTGATGAATTACTGTTAAAATTTAATATTTCTGATTGTAAGTTTGCAGATACCAATTGAACCTAAACTGAATTTAGTTAAAAGTGAGAATTGTGACAACAATTTACCTTATCAGAAACTGATTGGTTCGCTTATGTATATAGCTGTTCTCACACGTCCTGATATTGTTTTTGCTGTCAATTTCCTAAGCCAATTCAACAATTGTTATATAAAAGAACATTGGGCCTATGCAAAGAGGATTCTAAAATACCTAAAGAAGACTAAAGCTATGTGTTTAAAGTTTTCAGCTAGTGGTAATAATCAGTTAGAAGCTTTTGTAGATGCAGATTGGGCCAGTAATGTAATTGATAGGAGATCTTATACAGGATATTTCTTCAGGCTGTCAAATTGTGCAATCTCTTGGGAAACTAAGAAACAAGTTACTGTAACACTGTCCAGCACGGAGGCTGAATATATGGGCATTTCAGAATGTTGTAAAGAGGCTGTGTATTTGCGAAATTTATTGTTCGAATTAACTAATGTAACTTATCCAATACCAATATTTAATGATAATCAGTCAGCCCATAAGTTGATAGCCAATCCTGCTCACCATAAAAGGTCCAAACATATAGATGTGCGGTACCATTTTTGTAGAGAGAAAGTCGCTAATGAAATAGTAAAAATTAAATACTTGCCAACTTCAGAGATGCCTGCAGATCTACTTACTAAGGGTTTATGTAAAATGAAACATTATAATTTTTTGGGAATGTTTGGTTTATATGATAAGAATAATATTATGTAATGGACATATTGTTAAATGTGTGTATCTTTTATTTTGTTAAGTGGGGATATTGAAATGTATAACAAAATTTGATAAGCAGTGCTTCTGTCTGATGTACAAAAAACTTGACAAATAAACGTCAGTTGTTGCCCGTCCACTCTGCGTATTATTATAGAATGTTAAACTGAGCACACGTTGCAACAACGTGCTTCATAGACACTATTCAATTATATTTAAGGCAAACAGATGATATGAAATGAATACAAGTCCTGTACATCCAAATTGGTCCAATTGAATACCAATTTCTGTAACGTCCAAATATATATCAATTCGTCCTACATACTGAAACAGTTAAGATTTATCCACATGCCTTTTCTATAAAGTAACGTTTACCATCGATAACGTAAAAACTTTAGAAACAATGTCCATAACTATCACAAAATATGGGACGCGGACGTGGCAATATTGAATGGCAAATATTTCAAATATTGCACACAGTACGTGGATAGACGGAAATGGATGGAATTAGCCTGTGATCCGTAAATGCAACGCAAAAACATACAGAACGGGAGATCGGTGCAACTTTGCAAAGTAAATACACTCGCCTGTGCAAGCACTCACGGGCAACGCAATTGTGATTTTACATTCCACTTTAACGTAACGCTTAGCAAAAGAACTGTCGAGTTTAATGAAGATGAAGACCATTGGTTGAAAATTAAAGTTATAAGTAAAACGTAACATCACGCCTGTAATCCATGAAGGGGTAGGCAGAGGAGTGTATTAGTACATTCCCACGCTGCACCAGTAACGTTTACGTCTCTTGGAATAGGTGGTGCGCCTATTGCCATACACCAGGCACAGGTCCAGACTCCGAGTCACTACTAGAAATTATAAATTAAAATCCAATAGCACCCGACCCAGGATTTGAACCCAGGACCTCCCGATCGGCAGTCGCGCTTGCAACCTCTGGACCAACAAGGCAGTCCAAAGTTCAATGAAGATCGTTGAGTGAAAACGAAAGTTGTAAGTATTTTAACATAAAGCTTACAAAAAGAACTATCGAATTTAATATCAACCCAGCCCCCTTGACTGAGCTACCTACCTAAATGATGTATATAGTCAAATACATACTTTACATTTCGGTGCTTAAAAATTATTTAAAACGTGCTTACTTTAAATACGTTTAATTAAAAATAAGTTTACAATGACGTTTACACCAGGTATTATATGTAGATTATGAAGAATTCTGTCGAGATTCCACTTTTTGTAATTTGCCCGTGAAGGGAACTTTCCCCGAGAACATATTTAATATCGTCGACTGAAAGTTTAGCTGAAAAGAACGTAGACTGAGCATCTTAATATTACAAAGGAAAACTTTAATATCGCCTATTAAAGTCAAGACAGATTATATACAGTTCGTTGCTTCAGAGAACGTTGGTTTTTCTTTACGTCAATTTTAAGATATATTTTGAATGACAGCGTTCCATTTTCACATCGTTGGGCGTGCGTATCTCGGTACAAGTAGCCTTTTTGAGCTACTTTAGTCCAAGTTGTCAAACTTAGAAGCCTTTAAAATTTGCTCCAGACTTTTAAAAGACGGTAATCTAGTAATAAAACCAGGGCTGCCTACAAATAAGCACATGATAATCTATTAAACGTAACCGGTGAAACGTGGGAGTGTACTACACTCCTCTGCCTACCCCTTCGGGGATTACAGACGTGATGTTATGTTTTTTGTTACTAAATTGAAATTATATCATAATTTTTTATTCAGCCTAGTGTTTGAGGGTTGTATTACTTTTGATTACGTAAGACTTTTTTTCACTCGTTTTCTTTAATCTTAAGGACTGTGCTTTAAAAAACAAAAATCAGATTAAAATTTAATATTTGAAATTATTAATATTTCACACACATTAATCTCTTATGGGAAAATTAATATCCCTGTAACTCTTTTCAGATTGAGATAAACGAAGGAGGCCTCAATTTCTTAAAAAAAAGAGAAAAAAAGTCTACCAAACAATCATTCATTATGTTTGATCAAATGACTGAGCAATATTTGCATTTAAGCAACGTCTTAGAGACTGGGTTACTCTTGATCTAGCTGTTTAGAAACAAATGCAGACAACACCTTAACACCAGTGGTAGAGTCGTGTGGTCAATGTTTTCGTGGTATCATTTTCGCTAAGACGACATTTAAACATAAATCCATTACAGCAGGAAGTAAAAAAATTTTAGGGGTACCTAGAAATCTCTCTGTATTAAAGATTTATGAAAAATAATTTTATTCAACCTACTGATACCATGACCCATTATATGTATATACATACGAGTATGTACATATTATAGATAATAAGCACACTTGCGACTCTAAATCTAATTAATATGAAGTAAGATGATACTATATCATAGATTTATTATACTTAGAGTCGGGGTCAGCCTAAAATGTGTCCATCGAAAGAAAAGAGGAAGCAAATGAGGCTACCTTCTATCTCTTTCTATTCACGCACGCACAGGTAGCGCTGGCGTGAGTTCATTATTGTAATAACAAGCTCTTGTTTTGCTGTGCGGGTGCCTGCGTCAGTAGTGTGATAGATAGAGTATCGCGATCGTTTCTATCTTTCTAACCGTCGGACGTTTCCGCTTACAGGCAACCGTATGTCTTCCCTATTCTGTTTATAATACCTCTATGACTATTATTAATAAAAAAAATATGTCATAGACACGGTAATAAAGCTATTGTATATGTTATTGAACGGGTGATGAATAATTGTTTGGCATATGACAAAAACAACATCCGCTCAAAACATTTGGTCTCATGTTTAATATAATTCACGTTTACAAAATGTATAAATTACATACAAATAACTCAGCATAGCCAATATCACGATTCAAAATCGCTTAGCAAGTTAATTCATATAATAATGATTTTTAAATCAGGCAAACCGGTAACTCAAATACAACGAAAAAGTTTGTAATATGTAAACAATACAACATATGCTCCTTAAAAATATTGCAGCGATGTTTACGTACCTTATAACTTCTTGTACCAATATTTCGTTGTATATAACAGCACACATATGAGCAGAACTGAATGGAAAAATTACTTATTTGTCCGTAATAATAACACTGATTTCCATTAGAGTTATTCCTTTAAACAGATCTAAGATACGATATCTCATGTTTTTCTTATTGAAATACATGTCAACTTCAGACGAAGAAAACATGGCCATTGGCAGTCTGGCACCGCCAGTGTTGCCATTTCCGATTCCGGCCCTTGCGTTCGTAGCGCCACCTACAACTATTTTATCTATTTAATATGCGCTTGTTTTTGGAATCGAGCTCAATGTTAATCGTTAATAAAGTACCTTTATTTATTTTTGAAAATTATTTTAAAAGTAAAAATTTTGTTATTTCTATAGATATTTACTAAATTCTAAAAAATATACTTTTACAAAGACTTTACAAGGACAGGAAAAAATATTATAACAACCATATAATGAAATTTATGTTAATTTGTCTTTTTTATCTGATAGTATTATTATCAGCAAAAACAGATATTGTTCATGAAAATATTTAAATATTCAGAGAGGCATAATTATATATTTATTTCCTTTCTTGCCTCTAAATATCAATATGCGTTAAGCTACAGAGATTAACTAGGTTTGGCAAACCAAAGGCATCATGGTTTTTATTTACTAAGGGCAGGTCCAGCAGTAAAGTGATACCATCTGGTGATATTAATAATAATAGAGATTATGGGTTGAAGCATTATATCATTTAAGTTAACTTTTACCTGTGTTCAATTTTGTAGTTCTAAACTAAATTAATTCTAAATACAATATCGTCATTATAATTGCTTCTCATTCTAAATTCTGTTTTTTACTATTTAGGGAAATAATACACACACGCACATAATGTGTATATATATATATAATGAGAAGAACAAAATTTTAGTATTCATGTATTTATTACAACAAATGTATATATTTTACAAGGTGAATAATGGAAAGAAATAACTTTTTTACAAATAATTTTAAATAAATTTGTAATTTGAATTTTATTTAAATTCAACAATATGTTAGAATCCAAGGAAAATTAACAACAAACGTGGTACTGTTTCACAATTTTTAATCACTTGTTATAACTTCTTGTTATATATGTACTATACATTTCAAACGTTCGCACTCGAATGAATACCCAGCTCTCGCGCCACTCCCTTTTTATGCCTACCCACCGATCGTGTGCGGGACAGTAGTGAAGTTGGTTATAGTTCCGGAAGTGGCGCGTGAACTGTTACAATTATTATATTATGCATAAGTTAAATCTGATAAATTTATTAACATAATCAATGCTTATTTCCATTAATTTATACCTAGTAATTTAACTCGTAGTAAATTGATACTATTGCGGAAGTTACACAACATTGCACGACAAAATACAATGATAATTATATTTATGTGTACTTTGTATTTAATTTCTTACAAATATTTAAGAGATTTATGAGAACAAACATTTAAACATATACATCACATTATACATCTTAATTTAATTACCAACGTTTAGACAGGTTTCACAATTAAGAAAAGAAAGAAAGAAAGAAAATATGTTTATTTAGGGTGAATTAAATACATAGGAGTATAATGTTGTTATTCCATTTAACTAAAATCTGACAAATTTTTTAAAAGCGCTTATTAAATTACAAGTCATATGTTTAACAAAGTTTGGATCTACAATTTAACATTCACTGGTTATAATTCACGAATGACACTTTCTCATCTTGATTCAGTTATGTAGCAGCGCATATTATGATGTTCTTGTGATGCTGCTTGAGAAGATGCTTCCTGTAGAAGGAAAAAAGACATCACATTACTTCATTAAATCATAATAGGCATTTCACGGAAGAAAGCATAAAAGGTAATAACTTATATCTTAAAAAAATTACATGAACTTGGCAACACTGAAGTTTAGTTTTCATTTCAACCTCATTGCCATATTCCGTAACAACGAGAGCGGAGCAACGATTATAACTGAACAGTAAAAGAAATTTGAATTGAATCTGTGGAATGCAAATATTTTTTTGTTTATCTATCATGATAATTTATACAAATATACATATTTAGTTCAGTTCTAACATGACAACTGTGTAAATATTATAATGACTTTGAACTTTCGTTTATTTTACTTTTGGAATATTGTACACGTGTAGGCAACGATAACAACACATTACTGGCAACTTAATATCAAAATAAAAACAAAATAAAATTTTGTGAATAATTAAAATAAAGTCAATAATTAGTACCTACGAAATAAAGTAGAATTACTGATAATATGGCACCCCGTGATCTCTACCTAACGATATGTATGTATGTATGTATGTACAATGACAAATTTAAAAAACCAATCAATTACCTGCCCAAATGACATGAGTGGTTGGTGTGAAAGCAGGCTGCCAACCAACGAAGCTGGACTCGGAGAGCTCTGGCCTCAACCACTGCGTTTTCTTGAAATTGTTGTTGATCCTGGAAAATTTTTGTTTATCGTTAACAATATTCCTTCAATTAACAAATCCCATCCCTCGTCAAAGTTATAATTATAATATATTTGACAATTTAGTGGCGAATTCACTGCGATTATCAATATTATTTATCATAGCATTAATTATCCCTGTTGGTGCTTTAAATTACCTTTTTCTCGCGATATTAAACACATCATTGGTCTATTTAATGGTTTAAAAACTAATTGGCCACAATTATCATTAGTTCTTCTGGACCTCAATAGGTAGGCTCTGTAACCAGAATGTAGAGTCAATACTCTACATTCTAAATTGAAGTAGACAGATAAATTAATTCATTTAATTGGAAATTTCCTCATCAATATTTTATTCATTTATTTAATTTTTAATTAGCAACATTCAATTAGAGCATTCTACAGTGTTATGTAAATCTGACAATATTAATATAGGTCAATATGAAAAAATAATTCAAGATAGAAAGGCATGCCAAACGGGCCTATGTGTTTAGACGTACATTTGACAACAAAAAAATACTTTAAGATTATAATATGACGAATAGACAATTAAAAAAATA
>DWEE01003044.1:0-10861 GCA_018245755.1 Parelbella macleannani
ATTTAATCCATTATTTTGGTTGTAGTATATAAATAATCAGCACAATCCTCAGCTCTGCGGAAAGATCTCATTGTTGGCGCGTTTCCGAGAGCCGATATGATTAATATCTCGCGATGAACGGCCAAAGGACCCGGTCTACCTCTTTGTAAGAATTGTTCCATGCTCCGTACCTATTGTTTGATATCGATTGTGGATGAGCAGCTTTTATATCAAAATGTACTATTAATATAACTAAGCCCGTTATAATGACACTTGTACGTATTAATTAAAAGATTGAGGTACACATATTTTGTGACAAAATAAAAAATTCTGCAAACGACAAAATGATATAAAATTTATTTCTGTTACGGCAGACCTGCAATGGCAGAGATGTTTGGCACTTTGTGCTCTCTTTCTACCCCGTATTGGCGTGAAGATGAGTGATGTTAAAAGCCAAATTTATTAATTATTTCCAATGTTTCGGTTATTTAGATCTTATTATTATAAAATGATCACCATCATCACTATCGCTTGTATCGCTATACAGTTGGACACGGATGAATAAAAAAGCGTCTCAAGCCAAGGTCAGAAATCAATATTAAATTGGAAAGAAAAACTAAATTAAAAGCAGAATCGAGTAGGTACAGTGAAGGACGAGTAACATCTTGTAACAATATATTGTAACTCATTATGTGATATTTACAATTCATGTCTAAACATGCCAACACATTTTCCTTGGATATTTTTGTTGTTTTAGAAATTTCAAATTACACACTTAATTCTTAACTGCAACATCCTTTTTTAGAATATTTTTAGCCTTTTCTTCACTCTTTCAGCGTTCGATTTAAAAGAAGCGTTCCCAGTTACTTGCGTCTATTCCTCGGGATCAAGCTATCGTACCGTGTCTCCACGCTTCACAATTAAAATGGTTTCAACGGATTTAACGTGAAAATATTATGTACAAGCGTATAGATTTTAGTAAGCGTTTGTATAAATAGATAGAGAAGAAAACGTTTACCGCAGAGTCCTTTCGAATTTGAATTTATCAGAATTATATCTGTTGAGAATGAATGTAACATCTGTCCTACAAATCTTGAAGGACAGCATATTTGGGAAGAAGAGTAGAATATTTTAAATATTCGCGTTTAAATATTGAATCATTCGTTCTTTACAGACATGTTATTCTGTTTGCACCTAAGTTTGAGAATACTCTAAGTAATATTGCAAATACCCGTTTATGGGCTATGAAATCCTAAAATTATGCTTATTTTCAGCAGTAGGTATCATCCGCCCTATAAGCGCAGCAGTTTGCCGAACATTTACCTCGCGAGAATATTGGAATACAGTTATGACCACAGACTGAATGTATTTCGGAAATTCCATCTGCACAGACTACGTGCGCGCGTCTTCAATACGACATATTTTGAATTTAAAAATTCCAGATTATGGCCTTCACCCTCTCAATATGAGAGGAGGCCAATATTCCAACAGCGAAATGAGAAATGGGTCGATTATTATTATTTTTATTAAGATCGGTTTCAGGACACAAAGAAGGGTCTTGCCGTTATCAATAAAGCTGTTATCCTCAAGAGAGTAAGCAGGGGAGCTTAGAAGACTCCCACGTTTCCCCAGTTACGTTTACATCAGACAATGTAATAGGCGGTGAGTTTAATGCCATACACCCACACAAATTCGGAGACACTACTAGAAAAACGAAGTTAATAAAATCCAATATTACCCGACACGGAAATCCTCTCAATCAGCTGTTGCGCTTGCAACCACTCAACCAGCGAATCCGGTATAGTATTAAAAGAACAAAATCAACGCCAGGGACATGTCTAGGCATTATTATATCTGTATTTATGAATTTCAAAGCTTTGCGTGTTTTGTAAACTGAATCGATTTCAATTGTAAATATTACACAGTTCGCTACTCACTCGATTCGCTTATAACTTGTTTATTCGTTTTGATTTACCAAGAGATTTGGTTTTACATAAATGTGTATGAACTTTGAAATAACATTAAACTATTTGTAGGTACTAGTCTAATCGTTTATACATAAAAAGTGGTTAGAAATAATTGTATTCGCATGATTGTTATTGTTACATGAAGGTATTAGCGAGTACATTTTTTTATATATGAGTATTTACCACGGTAAACAGGTATATAGGCTCTCTGATATTAAGTGGGCACCGTTGCCTATGGTCATTTACAACACCCGAGGAGTGATCAGTGCGTTGCGGGCTTTAGAGAAAAGATCAAATTGAGCCTTTATTGAGGAACATATGTCATTATGCACTGGGAAAACCTTAGATGGAACCTCATTCCACATTTTACACGTGCGCGATATAAACGAGCGTGCAAGGTATCTATGTAATTTTTTTTTAAATGAGTCATCCTGTTTAGTCGACATATTTATTTTTCCTGTTTAATGTACCTACGGTTATTTTAAATATTATGTAGTCACTCCAGATCTATTAGTGTTTGCAGAGGGCACTGAATGACAAATATTTTTAGTAAAAGTGAGCTTTACGGCAGACATGTGCGGGAGAAGTAGTACCCGGGGCAAAATGTATACATGTTCTTTCCAAACATGTTCCTTATGGTTTGCCCTCATTATCATCATTATCAGCCCGTCATCGTCCACTGATGCACATAGGCCTATCCAATAGCACGCCACTGAGCTCGATCTTCATCTCTTCGTATCAAAGCGCTGCCAGCGACTTTGGTTATATCGTCACTCCATCTAGTTGAAGGATGTTTTACCCTACCTCCATGTTTTGCCTTACCTACTTTTTCTACCTATTTGTTTTTCTTTTTATTATAAACAAGCGCAAATATTACCAGCAATAGACTCGACATGGAAAAGCCAGGAAATATCTGCAAAATGCTTTATGCGGTCTAAACCCCAACCGGGGAATGTGTATATGTAGGTTTTCTACCTCCGAGTATATTGAATTTCCCGGTTGACTGCCAATCCTCTCCGCTTATGAAGATTTACTTGGATTGATCAGGATTTACTGACATACAGTTGCAGTAAAGATATTTGTGACATCGTCCAACTTATACTTGTATTAATAATAACATTCTTTATTTAAAACTTTGTAAGAAGCATATCTAGTATGTAACTAAAACAGAGAGAATTACATAGTTCTCGGTCCTATTTACCTACCCCCTAAGGGAGTTAACCTGATAGTGTTGTGGTAAAAAATAATATTTATTAAAATTTGGTGTATTAAATTTGAATACTTCTTATATTTAATAAGTATTATTGGGAAAGTTTTTGTGGTTGGGTTCTTCGAACTCGGTTTATTAATTTTAACTTATTATATAAAGTAACACTGCACTTTAACTATATTTAATGGAGTTCTTTCGTGTTACATTCATAAAACATTTTTCTACAAATGCATTAAAAATATCCGAACATGTTTTCATGTTTCATAATCATTGCAACATTAGCTTGCATATTATTTATGTACTCGTTAAAATAATTCGCTAATAACACTAATTATTATGTTACTGAAAGATCGTTACTAAAAACTCACCTTACCAGCCAACGCGAGCTCGTCTCGTATTTTCTTACAATAATAATTTACTCTGATGGCAAAGAGAACTCAAAGCTAATGATGTTCTTCGCGCCATTTTGCTCTCTATTTGCATTCCCTTCCACTTCTAATGGTTGCTTCGTAATGCGGCGCGCGGCGTCCGTCGTGCGGCTGCGGAGTGCGGCTTACGGCTGCGGCTTACGGCTGCGGTTTGCGATGCGTATAATGCAAGACTTCTCAGTACAATATTGAAAGATTTCGTAAAAAAAATTGACTGCCTCGTTGGTCTGCGGTCGGGACGTCATGGGTTCAGATCCCGGATCGGGTATTATCAGATTTTTCTAATTTAGAATTTCTGGTAGTGACTCGGAGTTTGGATTTGTGCCTGGTGTATGGCAATAGGCTCACCACCTATTCCATGGGACGTAAACGTAACTACGACAATCTTCTGCCTACCTATTCGGGAATTACACTCGTGATGTTACGTTTTTTGTTACATTTTGTTTCGTAAAAAAACGTCGCATGTTATTATTATAAATAAAATATATTCTGAATTTAAACAAGCCGCCATTACACCATATAATAAGTATTACGGTTTATCCAATAGATTCCTTATTTTACTAATCCTTCGTTGTTGTTAAGAAACTGCTTACTTCATTTTTTTCAAATTCAATTTTTCAAATTCCATATAACATTATATTATACATGATTAATTATACAATTATAATATATGTAAGTGTGCATACAAAGTTATAAAAAAGTTTAAAGACATCTACAGTTTATCGTCTTAATACAATAATATATATAAAAAGGCTCGTTACACACTATACACTCGTAAAGCTTAAGGGCAATACACACTTGTTAGCATACGCAAAACCGTTCTGCATTTTTAAAAAGAGCGTATGAACTAAGCCCTTTGTTTTCACGTGATGCGAAGAACAGACGAATTTGTGCAAAATAGATCATCCTTCCAGGTTCATTTTAGAATTATCTTAGATACCTTTTATGAGTATTTTTGAATACATTTCAAAAGAATGGAATATATTTGTTGCTTTAAATACTATAGCACATAAAGACAGCGAATAGAGACTAAATTACTTAGACATTTTCATGTAAGTATATAATATTACTAATTACTTAATATTCGAACCGAAAAATTTAAAACGATATATATACATCCTAGGATTTAAATTGGACTGGATCGTCATAAAGAGTAAGGTAAGATCATCGTGTAAGTACATTTGCAAATTAATGACAACTGCTCTTCATGAAAACTGCACGGGTGGAGAGAGAGTCCTCGAAGTCCGTAATCCTCATGCAGGACCACTAGCGTCGCTCCGACGAGCTAATTCATCCATCAATGAGAATCGCCAACGCGGTGCCAGCACTGACATTGGGAGAATAAATCAAGATCATTGTCACATTTTCACCCTATTCCGTCCACTGCTGGACATAGGCTTTCCATTAGTACGTCACTGAGCTCGTTCGTCCGCTCTTCGCATTCAACCACTGCCAGCCACTTTAGGTCTATCAACACTCCACCAGCTAGGGAGGGAGGAGTCATACGCTACGTTTCCCAAAGAATACATAACACTTTTATTTTCTTTTTATTCGACAATTTTGAAAACAAAAAAGCCTTGAAAAGACCTATCCAAGCTCTTCAATATCAGTGTTTATTTAAACCTATTTAAATGAATAAAACTAATTACGTACGTAAATTTTATGTTGAGAATTTTCATTTAAAATATTAGTCTGCCGCAGGAAAATATTAATATTTCATTATTCTCACGAATTATAATGTTTAATTAAGGATCAGGTAGTCTATGTTGCATAACTTCTTTACACAAATATCGACAAATCATTCGATGACTATGCTTGGTTTAAAATGAATTGATATATTTTTGTCTTCTCCACGCTTATTGCTCTGCCTTGTTGGTCGAGTTGGTTGCGAACGCGACTGCCAATCCGGAGGTCCCGGGTTCGATTCCTGGGTCGGATACTGTTGGGTTTTTTACTATACAATTCCTAGTAAAACCTCAGAATTTGGATATGTGACTGGTGGATAATAATAGTCTCACCCTATTCCATTATACAACTTCAGGGACGTACAATAAAACCGGTGAGACGTGGGAGAGTACTACACTCTTCCGCCTATTTCGTAAGGAGAATCAACGTAATGTTATATTACATTTCTACGCTTAGAACGTTCACGTGACCAAAATTTTATATATATAATATATATATATAAGATGATTTGTTTAAAACGTACTAATACATAAAACTACATACAAACAGAACAACACGGTCCAGGCGATAAAAACTTTTCTATTCTCGCTACATGACGCGACGACTTTGCGATATTGCCTCTGAATGTATAATAACAGCCTCAAGACCTTTATACACTATCCGATCAATACTCGCAATACTAATATAGAAAACATTATCAATAAAAACTAAGTGTAAGCATGTACTGAAGAAGTATGGCAAGGCTGCAAGGAGAGAGACATTTATGAGAGAGAATTTAAATATTAGATCCTACGTACGTCCTATTTCCGATACGTCTATCCATTAAATCGCATTCTGTTTAATACACTATTCTATATTACAGCTTTTATTGACTTTAAAAATTACCTGCATAAAAAAATATGCAGGTCATAATTACAATTATTAATGTGCGCAGCATAATATAATTAATAATAATCCTTGATTTAATGTTTCTGTGCTACAACTAAACTCGAAAACCAGACGACATTTATAAACCCAGCAGTACGTACAGTGAATACAGGTCTTTACACCTGCACGTCATTTATTCTTTCGTTTTGAATGGACGTGACACATGTCGCGAGTGAAACGTTCAGTGCATATTCACCTGAAACGTTGTTTTTGTGAAAAATTCACACCTGAAAAAGATTTAAAAAACGAATGTAGAGTTCATAGCTTCTTTTCTTCTCAGAAAGATTCTAAGAAAAATAAGTATTTTGCAAAGATGAAAAACGTGGTATATGAGTTGAGTTGAGCAAATGTTGCAGGTATATTTTGTTTCATCTACATAGAGTAAGACTTTCCTGCTAACCAGATGTTAGGAAGTCACAGCTAGCAATGTTCGAAGTCGGTAAAAAATTATACTATTTATTATACTATATATACTATTAGTCATAGATGCATTATTACCCCGAAACCGTTCTAAGGTCTTAGGAATTTATTATTTCAAAACTGTATCCATTCGTGTTAATGCGGAGATTTAGTACATTCCCCGACTCCATATCCTGATACCAGGGTGTCTTAAGAGGCGACTAAGCCCGGTACTAGCTGACTATTGTGTAACTTACCCGCATATATAAGTTGGGTGAGAATTATGGGCAAAAACCTCGGGGAGTTCCTATGTACAGTGGACATAAACACGCTAATGATGATAAGAACAGTACACCCACCAAACCAGGAGAAAACAATACAAGCATTGATGGTGTTTTAAATTTGGAAGCTGTAAACTTAAATAGTTAATCTGCAATACATTTAACAATGTTGATGCATGTAACCTGAAAACCCGCTCCGACAATTTCACAAGCCAACGTAACGTAAGACTAAAAATAACGAAAATGTTTCACCAAAAATGAGCACGAAACTTTCTCTATCCCCGGCCGTTGCAACTTCGTTCCATTTTGAACTTTAATTGGGTAACTTTAGAGTGCATTTCCGTTTTTGGGACATGGAGCTTTCTTTAAAAAAAACCTGTCGATGTTCCGTAGTAGAGTAATAAAGTAAATTTGTGTGGCATCAAACATTGTGGGCGCTGTTAAAGAGTGTTTTGATTGCCTGACTTTAATTTCGACTCGTATCGCCTATTAAACGTTATATTGTTGGTTTTGTGAGTTTAATAGCCGCAGACCGTGTTGGAATCATCAAATAAGATGAAAATAAAGCGCGCGGATTCCGTTATTTCAAGCTCTGAAAGAGATTTATTGCTGCAAAGAAAAGTGGGTAATCATAATATTATTCAAATGTCTGTTTTTTTATTCATATAATATTTCACTGTTTTTGATGTATAGTCATCTGCGTATTAATTTTTGTTTTCGGTGCCGTTTTAGGTATGGACACAAATATATTGTTGTTGTTTCAATGTTTGATTATAGTTTTAGTGCATTTCATTTCTTAGTTATTGCTGAGAACAGCGGTGATAGCTTAGGACATCAACCATCCACTCTTCAAGTTCTGGATTCTAATCATGTTGCGTATCTTTTTATTTACAAAATTCAGTGCGACTTAAAATTATGTAACTGTACACACTGTAACGGTAAAGACAATTATCATGAGGAAATATCTTAGAATACTCCATAATATTTCAGAAAGAGAATTAAAAATGATGAAATTATCGACGACGGTTTCAGCTACAAAATACAACAATATAAGGGGCTGTACACTTAAGAGTGCAAATACTTTTATACTAAATATAAACACAGAGTGTTCTCCGTTTTGGTACACAACAACATTTCTGTTGTGAGATATAATGATAGACAAGTGTATTGTATGGTCGTTACGTTCGATCCGCAGCTCGGCGTATTGCCAAGTTACACCAAATTTTAATGATGGCGCCCGGAGAATAATTTGCGAATTGTCCTTGACTTGGTAACTTGGCAAAACAAGCCAAATGAGTTTTCGATAAATGCGCAATAACGTATTAACATTTTGTCACTAAAGGTGATCCGTGGGAGTGTTACTACACTCCTCTACCTACCTCTTCGGGGTGTACAGGCGTATGATTATACGTTTTTTTCTTAATTATAAATAAGTTTGTTATTTTACTAATTCATTATTGTAATCGAAATGTTGCTCAATGGAGATATCAAGAAAGACTAAGTTTCATTTGTCTTGATCAATTAGGTAAAAGACTGGCTGACGGGGAGTCTGACTGTTCGAAATCGGTGTACGTACTTACATGTATGAAGAAAGTTGTGAACGTAGAAGAAGCACGCCATATGAGACCTGTCGCGATGATACGATAAATTGCTCAGTAATTTATAACATGTTCGAGTATTTAATTTTACTTTTAAAATGTTGTTAGCGATGATACGATTTTTGTAAAATGTAAAGGCGAAACTATATTCAATGATATAGTAAAGCGACTGTTGATTATTAATTATTATTAATGCCCATTCAAGGTAAGGGATGCATGGGCTCCTATACCGCTTTTATTTATTCGAAAAAACTGCAAATATCAAATAACATTAGAAAAGTGACGGCCGTAGAAGAAGTACGGTAGGTCGGTAAGGATAGCGATATTTGGCATTCGGTTCTCTCTGCGCTCCATTTAAGAAACTTGGCGTGGTTAAAATGATAATTAAAAATGAGGTCACAGGGCACATCTTGTAGAGTTAGTGTAAGGTTTTATATCGAGAACCTTAATAAAAAGGTCAGTTAAAATACAATGTCCAAAGCATTGAACCGCAAAATTTTTTTTGTTACTGTCACAAAAATGTCTGCGCGTCCCGCATAGATAACAAAAGATTTCAGTTGACCCGAGCTCGAATGGATTGTGACAGGGTGATAACACGGATTGACCTTTTTTCATCGGATGGCTTGATTATGGCGTATTTTTCGTGGAAGCGAGACTAGTTCGGTCTGTAGCAGACATTTATACTGAATTATGAATACCTACTATATATAGGTATAAAACGACGAAAATGAAAAACCTATGATAAAATTTGAAAAGGTAGTATCAATAGTTTCAGCGTCAATATTAGAATGATTTTGTAGGTAGTACCTACCTACTAATATTTCTCTTTTTTGTGGAAGCTTTTGTGATTGCATAGTTAAAGAGCTGGTCTTCTCTCAGGATGGGAGGATTAAGGCCATAAGATTATATGTATTTGTAAGTGCTATTTGTAAGGAGGTGCGCATCATAAATTTGAACCCAGGACACCCGGTGTGAGAAGCTGACTTTTAAAACGCTAGGTCATCACTGCTACTAGTACTAATATACATATGTGACTATTTAATTTTCTAAAATTTAATTCACTTAATGTATCATATCTATTTAATTACCCAATAAAATAGTAAATTAAATAAAGACTTTTATTTTTAATTTAATAGACATTTTCAATAGATATTTCGTACTGAAGAATCTATTTCGCACATGCACTAATTAATTTTAATTTTATTCCCCACAATAAATGCATTTATTTCTCTGAGTATTCTATTTTTCTATTTTTCACAACACGTGTAGCGCGAACGTAAGCAATGTGAAGTAAATAGCCTTTTAGCGTCCCTAAGCAAGCTCTTACATTTCACACAACCACTGAAACCAAGTTTCATTGTTCTTTTATTGCAATCTTATAAATTCAAGCTCACATGAAAATGTTATTACTTTATTGTGTCCTAGAAAGACATTATATAAAGATGATAAAGTACCTACATATTAGAGTTGCACAATAACATTATGGACATAATCATCATCGTCATTACCGTCATCATCATCAACCTTTTTATCTTTTTTCCGTTGGACACAGGTCTCCGCTCAGAATCACAACAGTTATGGCTATAGTTTACCACGCTGGCCAAATGCGGTTTGACAGATTTTATAGTTGTACATCGTAATGTACAATTATAAAATACTATGTACGATACGATACAATAATAATATTCATTATGTACCAGACTGACATGTCAGGAATAGACTGACAAAGATATTAATATTTGACGCGGCAAAAGTATTGATCTATATATACATATATCATCTATATCTTTGCTTTTTGGTTAATTGCCTACAAACGAGTACAGATATGCAGCGTGTCCGGAGCTCGTCATATAACAGACATCGGTTTTTAACTAAATGTCATGACTTTTTATTGCATGTTTATTTTCAAATAAATTACCTGTGAAAACAGAAGCCAACTATTTTTTGATTAAACTAATTCATAGCCAATGCACAATAAGTTTTAATTACGTTTGCTTCACCCTCTATAATACATAGTCGAAAATGTTAAAAGTATTTATATATTTGTTAATTATTTACGTGTTTCTAGAAGTAAGACTGGCATATACAACCGTTGCGATAAATTCCGTAATTAAATAAATAAAAAATCATAAGATACATCTAACACTATATTATTTAAATACTATAATATCTTATTATTTCATCAAAATTAGACCGGAAATGAATAAAATTCCATTTTATTTGGGATTTCAATATTATAATAAAATGAAATTAAATAAGTATTTATATTTTAGAGCGCAAATGTATAACGTTTTATGCTGTCAGGGATATGATAACTTTGATACAATTGAACAATTACATTAAAAATTATGTGTTTTGAAATTTAAATAATCTTTAAACTAAATAA
>DWEE01003045.1:0-10860 GCA_018245755.1 Parelbella macleannani
GTGGCGGCGACGGCGGCACCGGCAGTGGAGCCGGCGGCGGTGGCGGCGGCGGCGGCGGCGGAGGAGGCGGCGCCGCGCATGTGGCGCTGCGTGTACGAGTTCACGGCGCGCACGGCCGACGAGCTCAGCCTGCAGCCCGGCGACCTGGTGCGTGCCTCGCGCTCGCCGCCTTACACACACTCACCGACATCTACGTTATGACGTAGTACTTGCATTTGTAACACGCTTGCTGTCACTTGCAATTTTGTTTTATTACATTTATTAACTTTCATCATCAGAAGCACCACAGTATAACATCATCAACAAAAGTATTATTTTTAGTGTATTATTTAGTCTACTTATCGCCTATTTTGGTTTTGAGAAAAGTATAAATTCAAATGCATGACTGCCTCGTTGGTCGAGCGGTTGCAAGCGCGACTGCCGATCGGGAGGTCCTGGGTTCGAATCCCGGGTCTGCCTATCTCTTCGGGGATTACAGGCGTGATGTTACGTATACATTCAAATCTTCTAATATTCCTGGTACACTAGGTGAGCGACGCACCGGCACCTCGTGGCGATGCCGAACCTGGTTGGAGATGGGGCACGGCCAGAGGTGAGTATGATTCCTGCTGTACAGAAATTTCTCCAAAATATGGTCAAAATGTTTATCAACTCACACTTAGCCAGTGTGACAGACTATGTATGGTCCTTCTCAACCTGAGAGAACACCTGTATCGAACACTGACACATTAAAAATGTTGGTGATTATGAAAAAGAAAAAACATATCATTCGTATATAGTTGTAGAAATATTTAATAGGATTTGATTAATTATAATGATTGTAAAATACCAGGGCAATCTGGCTGGTTCCCGGAGTCGTACGTGGAGGACATCAACGCGGCCACGGCTTACATCGAGCCCATGGAGGGGCTGGAGACCAAGACCCAACTCGAAGGTATGAAATTGAGTTGCTATGTCAGTAAGAATTGTTTGTAGACTGGATATTGTTATGAGTTAGCAATAATTTGTGCAGTTGAGCGTTACTGGCCATTAATGATGAATTTTTATTAGTGCTTCTGAAGGTCATGCTTTCATTTTCATATGCATAAAACATCAGATTATGACAGGAACTAAATATGACATAATGAAAAAATATGATGTCTTAAGCATTTTTCCAGCAAATGATGACTGCTTATTCAATAAAAAAATATTTTCATTACATACAAAAAAAAATTTCTAATATTTATTTCAAAGTGTGACAACTCAACTCTTCTAATCAGTAGCTTCACACCGTACACACTACTACATATAGACCCCCTCCCCTGGGATGTCTGTGATTTGACTCTTTGGTGTGCAGGTTTAAGCTAATAGGGATATGCATTAAAGTTGTATGCTATATTGTACTTTATTTTGTTTGAAGGCATCGCTGAAGTGCCAGAAGCGGAGCTGGCTAACGACCTGGGCGGCGCCATGCCTGAAGTGGGTGAGTGTTTTACGGACAACATTTTATTATTTCAACACATTTGACATCATTTGATTAGTTATTTTTGGCATTATAATTGGCATATAATTCGCATTGATTACGCTGTCAAATTGGGACATAATGTTAAATTCGTTTGATTTATTATAGGTAAGTAAATAAAAATAAACACTCTTACCTCTCATCACATTTCCTTACTATTGTTTGGACACAAGTAGCAGATGATCTTTAACAATCCAGTACTATCTTTGTTATACTAAATATTCTGAGTTACTGTTTTTCTTACATTTTATACACTCCTATACCAAAATTGTGGGACATCCTGATATATCCCATTCATCTGGATTAATCAAAGGACTAATTAAGATTGAATTGACAACTAATGGAATAGGTAAAGAACTAACAACATCAGGGACAGTGGTCAAGGCCACTAACCACTGGGTCTATGGGTCAGTACATGAATCATCATCATCATCATCATTATCATCATCAGCCTACTTCCGTCTGCTGCTGGACATAGGCCTCTCCAATTGCACGCCACTGAGCTCGATCTTCTGCTCTTCAGTACATTAATAGCAGACTGTATATAAATAACTATGACAAACATATAAAAAGGCACAAATCTCGCTAAATTGATTATTTGCTTAACTTGGTATAAGACATTGGTAATCTTCCAGAGGGTGGAGACTTCTACATAGCTGCCTACCCCTACATGTCTGGGGAACCCGGCGACCTGGTGTTCGAGGCTGGCGAGAGGATCGAGGTCATCAGACGCGACGGGGATTGGTGGACCGGCAGGATTGGCATCCGGTCAGTTACATCTACAGCATAAAGGTGGACTTGCAGAATCAGCAATATTTTATTGTTCTTATAGTATACTATGTTTTTATACTTATTTATTTCATATTACTTGTTATTGATTTCTTATGTGTTTGTTAATAATTTGAATTTAAATAATCCAAATACAAGTGTTGACTTCAGTTAGTATGGAGTCATTCAAATTATTGATGTCAATACTTGTAGTGTTGCTCAGCTTTTGGTTCTTTAAGTCAGTTTTTGTTCTGTTGCACTGGTAATATTTTGACTGTGTATACAATTTGCCTATAAATACAGCCTCATATGTTAATTCTGAACAGAATTATTTAGCAACATTTTCAATTATACATAAATTTAAACTTAATTTTTGGTGTAGGTTTTTAGTTACAGGTGTAACTTTCCAAATTAACATAATATCTTGTCTGTTCCAGAACGGGAATATTTCCATCCAACTACGTGACAAAGGACACCACCACAGAGCACACGAGCGGGGAGACCATCACCACCATACCCGAAGCGGTGGAGCCAGAGCCCACGCCCACAGCAGTCACAGCTCCCGTGTCGCCCCCTGTACAGGTTTATATAGCTGTCATTTTATTCGTAACTGCTTATAACTTATATAGTATTCTCAAAATTTCTTTGTATAGTCAAGAAAATATGCTCCTTTTCAGTGGCTTATTAATTCTGTAGTTTTATTTTATATTTTTTGATAATTTCTCAAATTATGACATTGACAACAAAACGGTTTTATCAAATTCAATAATAATTGTATAATAGCAAATTAATAAACAGTTTTGTTAGTCATATAATAAATTATTTGTGAACCAATAGTCCATTGATAAATAACAAGTATTTATTTATATAGTTAATTTACTATCGAGTGATATGTAACAATAGTGAATGGTGTTTTATTGGTAGGAAGTATTATACATCAAAAATGAGTACCTATTGTCAATTTAATATATGAAACGCAAAAAAGTGATTTTCGTATTTAACTTTTAGGTTTTTATATTTATAGGTAGCTGGGACCAGGTGTTTTTAATGTTACTTAATACTCAATACACTATCGAGGTGTCTCGATTAGTTGTAGAAGTTATATTATCACTTTTAAAATCTAACATACTGGTAGCCATGTTTGAATTTGGAATGCACTCTGTACCTGTACAGTCCGGATACTGTAAGGTACAGTCTGGATTGCAGGCAGTCCTCGGCTTACGTCATTTCGATTTACGTCGTTTCGAGTTACATCTAACAATGTTTTGACATACGTCCTCAAGCATACGTCAATTGTTTAGATTTCCAGCATAGGAGGATATTATTGTCGCGAGACCAACGTCTATGATATTGATGATCTGTTATGCTCACATTCGCAAGAACAGACTAATGAAGATCTTATTGAATTAGAGGCACCAGTACAAGAGGAAGCAATCGAGTCACAAGAAATTGCATCTATTGGTACCACTGAAAAAGAACTTACATTAAAAAAACCTTCCGCAACCTTTGCAAATTTCGAGGTGCTTGAAAATTTTTAATGAAAATGGTCCTAATTTTGAGAGAAGTTTTAATGTTAATAACAAAATTTTTGCACCCGTATCAATCTTTAATTGATAATTTCTTTAAGCCTAAAGTTAAACTTATTGTTTCTTATATATATTGATTATTAAAGTTTTATTATTATTATTATTAAAATTAAAAACACATGAATTTCTTATATACATAATTATTTTAAGAACTTACTTTTGATATTGAAGTATATTTTTTGTTATAAATGCAGTTTTTTTTTTATTTTGAGTCCTTCTGAAACCTAACCCTCGAGTTTTGCTTGTAAACATATTAAAAAATACATCTCGATTTACATCGCGTATTTCGAGAACCCAACATACCATAAGTACGAGGCCTGCCTGTATAGTATATATGTATGTAGTGTGCATTATACATAGTATATAGTATACATGAAAGTATAGCTTACATGGGTAAGAGAGGACGAGGATGTCGTAATGATAAGTTACGCAATAAAGATGTTCGCTAACGAGGAGCGGGGGCGGGTGCGCAGGAGCAGAAGTCGTCGACGCCGGTGTCGTCGGAGGTGGCGGCCATCACGGAGGGCGCGCGGCCGCCGTCCGCCGCGCGCCGCGACTCGGGCCGCGACTCGGCGCGCGACAGCGGCCGCGACTCCGCCGCGCGTCGCAAGCCCGAGGTGGCGCAGGCGCTCGCCTCCTACACCGCCACCAGGTGCACCCTGCCATCGATAACACACACCATCACTCGCGCCTTCCCTTCATTTGTTTGCAAACCTCCAGAGAATGTTTCCTAATCTGCTACATTCTCCATCGAAATCGTCAATATTCCATTCATCATTTTACTTGTATGGTCATATTTCAGATCAGCATTATTGTCGTGATAGACTAACGAACATTCACATCTGCGATAAAGATGATTACAATTTAATCTTACCTTGAACCAAATGGAATAGGGTCAATAAAAAATTTACCTGTTCTAATTTGATACGCCACTTCTCCTCAGCTCGGAGCAGCTGTCTCTCCAGAAGGGTCAGCTGCTGGTGGTGCGGAAGAAGGCCGACAGCGGCTGGTGGGAAGGCGAGTTGCAGGCGAAGGGCCGCAACCGGCAGGTGGGCTGGTTCCCCGCCAGCTATGTCAAGGTACGTTGTCTTCTTACCACCTCTACATCTGTCACCAACTCTAGAAAAATAATATTATTCATCCATGAATATGATGTTGTCAGCGCGGTCACAATCATTTCATACACATATTTTTTTGTAGATCCTGCAGTCTTCGGGCAGAACCTCGGGCAGGACCACACCAGTCCTATCCAAAATGGACACCGTGCCCGCAGAGACCGTTATCGATAAGGTAAAATTTTGTTATCTTCTGGATTCTATGATCTTGTTTAAATCTAACTGTGGGTGCTATCAAAGCTTTTTCAAAGAAAATCCTCCTAATACTTCCACAAGCCAATAAGAAATGGCGCTAAGTATTTTTGAATCCCTTACAATAGGGTTCTTCACAAGTTCAATAAAACGATCAGTTTAGTGAGCTCACTACTGAAAACGTGTCTCGCCAGAACACACGACGGTCCCATGTTTTCATCTACCATCGCTTTAATGAGTCCAGATAGTACTTTAAGGTCGAAATCTCCGTATCCTTTCTTTTACTCGTCACTATAGTCTGAAGGTCATCAAGCAATGACCAATGACTGCTGACGCCTATTAACATTCCGAAAAAGATTATCCGAAGAGGATAAGAAGAGGAGGATATTTTTTTATTTGTGCATGATGATAGGCTTGAGTCTAGAGACTTGCGGTTAACTCAACTAAATAGAACAATTAGTGTCAGTTAACAGGTGTCACTTTCACATGTACATTGTGGCGCCCAAGACGGCGGTAATTGGAATCTGTTTTTTTTTTCTCTCTTTTACAATGGACAAATAATATTTACGTACATTTTGGGGTATTTAGCTTGGAATCTGGTTATCTATCTGTTTGTTATCATTTATAGGTAATACACAAACATTGTGGCGACTCCACCGGTAGTAATTGTAATCTGATGTTTCATCTGTCTTCCAATCGGCAGGTGATAGCGCTGTACCCGTACACGGCGCAGAACGCGGACGAGCTGAGCTTCGAGAAGGACGACATCATCGCCGTGACCGACCGCAGTCAGGACCCCGCCTGGTGGCAAGGTATTGGCGCCGCTGAGCAGCAACACTTTTATATTGCGAACAGATATTCCACGCTGTCCAAGTGCGGGCTAGCGGGCTTCACGCCCCGAACATTGCGGAGAATTGTGAATTGTTCAGAGTTATAGGAAGTAACGGTTAAACGTAGATATTAAAACTTTTAATAATAAACGCCCTTACAAGAATCTCTAAAATAAAATATACATTCCTAATAACACCTAATTGGTTAATGATAATATATTTTAATTAAACATTTAGTCATGCTTCCGCTAACCCTCTCATTACCATACCAAATAAAATTAATATATTTATTTGTTTCCAGGCGAACTCCGCGGTATGACTGGTCTGTTCCCAAGCAACTACGTCACCAAATTAGTGAACTAAACTTTCTATCGAATAACAGAGCATCTTGTAATATTGTTAGAACAGTAAATATTGAGTGGAAACCACACAACACATTGCTCCACCTGTTACTAAGATAACAATTAAAAACGCAAAGGGTGCATTGATTGCATTATACCGTGGATGGGAGGACATATAAATTCTTACTGAATAATTATCTCTTCGTGACAAAAATCATATAATTCAGTCATTGATTTAGATTCACACAAAATAAGACTAGTAACAGGATAATAATGATTCACGTTATTACGATCGACTGAAATTACTCCCAAAACACATTTAATGAACGAGATGCACAGTGATTTGTCGCAGACGTGAGCTGTCGGTGCCTCTTCAACGTCTCCATTGATTGACACGCCTCGCTAAGATAACTTGCTCAGCCGTTTGCCAGCTAGTCACTGTTGAGGTAGATTTGTCTATCCGCCGTCATAATAATTCGAGAATTTCGACTTTGGGAATTGAACCTTCTTGTGAAAATACACCTGTACTTGCCCTAGTTTTGTTATCGAAATGTGTAGTGATTCAGCATACATACGTACGCAACGCCATCTCTCGTTGAACGCGGAAAGTTGTATTTGAATTGACCATCGACGTTTATTCCACTCGATATTTACTCAGTTTAAAATTATATTTCTTTGAATAATTTCCTATATTGTTGAAATTATTGTTATACGGATTAGAAATTACGATTTTGTATGACAGACTGAAGTCGAATATTCTTATAATTGTCAATATCTGACAAATATAAATTTTCGAAACGACTGTTTCACAAAGACTGTTCGTCCAACGTATGCTGGGCTATTAGAGAGATATCCATACTAATTTTGAAAACAATGACATTTACCATGACATTGTAAAAAGAATTATACAAATCAAAGGGAACTGATCAATGAGATTCTATTATTAAATTATTCATTTCTTTTTTTTATTATCCTTGTTCGAACTTTCTGTGATTCGGGTTTGAATTTTTAAACTTTTTTATGTAGTAAAGTTCATGTAATATTCGACTTTAGTCTTCATATTGTCTATAATAATGTAGTAAACTGTGTTCTAAAAATAACTTTAATGCTTACAGTTAAGACTAGGGAAAGATTTTTAGACGAAAGAAATATTCAGAAGTAGAAATGCATGCCTGTGCCCCACAGATTCATGGGCATGTTGTAAATTGAGCTGAACTCATTTATAGGAAGCTGTAGGCATTCGTCTCCAGCTCAAAGCCACAATATATTGTTTACCTCTTGCTTGAGACCACTCCTGGGAAAATAATTTCTAAACCTCTTTGGACTTAAATAGGTGATAGCACCTATTTAAGTCCAGAGAGGTTTGGTTATTCCTTAAAGATCATATTCTCTGCACATACATATGTGCCTTCCCAAGGTCTTAAAAACCAAAACATGAATATATAAGTTAATATGAGTCATAAGTTATCATGTTTTTTTATAGAATACAGTTAATGTTCATTTGTATAATATAACTATCATTCCTTATTGACATTTGTATTTTATGATATTTATGTACAAAGTATGTTTCCTGATTGTTAATATTTTAGTATAACTCATTTGCAGCACTTTCATTGTTTAAAATTACCGCATGATTATTTATCATTATCCATATATTTATTTTACGTTCGGAGATTTACGTTCTTTTCTAAAAATATGTTCACTCTGAGAAATTATTCAACACAACACAAGGAATACAGATAAATAATAAAAAAAGCCTTTGCCGCCATTAGTGTGTCCACTGCATTTTGGTTGTTGTCATTAATAAATATATAATTGTTATCGCTTCTTGTTCAGTAATATGTGTATTTGTGTACCTATTTATTGTCTATAGAGATTAAATGTTACCAAAAAATATTTTATTTTTTAATTCATACTCAAATGAAATCAAATCAATCATGTTATTTGTGAATGAAGTTCAACAAAATGGGCTTATGTTAAAAATAGGAAATTGCGTACTCTACCAAAATGATCTACCTGCAAATATTTTCGCACCTGGGACCTCTTGATCAGCAGTCGCGTTTGCAATCACTACACAAACAAGACAATCATCAATATGTATAACAAAAGAAACTGACTAATTAACAATCGAAGGCACGGTCCAAAAGCAGGAAATTTGGCACATAAGTAAATGCCTTAAATCATTTAAGTTAAATTAGCACAAAGAGTTATAGGGAAATTCTTCCTTTAAAAGTCTATGAAATTTCATCGCTTTGGAAGTTATACATCTGATATCTTAATTTTACGCTCTTGGTTAATAATAAAATTGTGTATTGATTTTTGTAAATTTCACCTTTACCGCAATAATAACAGGAATGCTAAGTCTTCAATGTCTTCGGTTTGTAAGTTAAACTTAGGAAATATCAGATTTACACTCTTTGTTGGCAAAAAAACATGGGTTCAAATTGTGCAATTATACAGGGGTCCCTACAATTCCTTTTTATATAAATTCAAATTCTAAAAATGGATGCTGAAAAACGTATGATCTCTTTATTCATTCTACAAATTTCTTTCAAAAAATAATTATAATCAAATTCAAATCAAAACAAAATATAAAATAAAAAACATTTAACGGTGAAAAAGTTTAGTTTTATTAATTTTATTAACTAGAGTATCATGTAAAACGTGACGTAAAAAGTGAAAGGTAAACGTTTCGTTATTACATGTTAAACTTTTTTTATTCAAGTGACAGTGCTTGATATCTGTCTCGTTAAATATATAATTAAATTAATTTTAATCAATACGATATAAACATATATCTGGATGCATATTTAAAATAAATAAAACATTTTCATATAAGTATTAATTAATCGTCTCGTCTCGTCGTCTCGTGAGACTGTCTCGTTCTTCGAATGGTTGCAAGCGCGACAGCCGATCGAGAGGACCTGAGTTTCAATCCCGGGTCGGGTTTTACTGGATTTTTCTAATTTAGAATTTCTAGTAGTGAATAAGAGTCTGGAATCGCACCCGGGGTATAGGCTCACTGCCTATTCCATGGGACTTAAACGTAACTGGGGAAACGTGGGAGTGCGATACACTCCTCTGCCTACCCCTTCTTTACATGCGTTATTACATAAACTACAGGCGTGATGTTTTGTTATTAATTGATCGTAATACCTTTATATACTACAACATAGGTCTGAATTCACAAATAAATTTAGTAAAATTTTAATATAATATTTATTATATATCATTAATAGAATAGAGATCTGGACGCAAGTTAATAATACACTAAATATAGTTATTGTTTCCAGATTTTCGTAGCAGTAGTTACTTATTTCAAATGTCAAAATTATGCACACAACTTGACAAAAGCATTGCGAAAATGAAACGCAGATTTGTTATCTGTACATTATCCAATGGCGGACCGCGATTGTCGCCTCAGTGTAACAGGCTAGCTGAAATTATTTACATAACAACACGCTGCATGTGGTAGCAAGTCTGGTTTGATATAAAAAATCATCAAAATGTCCACAGTCGTATCCGACTGTTTCACAATCGGTAGCATAGTCGCTACGCGGACATGTTATAATGAGTTGATAGAAGGGGAGGTGTTAGCTTTCGATCCTCAGACGAAGATGCTGATACTGAAATGCCCATCATCCAGCGGGAATCCAAAACGCCACGACGTGAACATAGTAAACCTGTCTCTGGTCAGCGACGTCCAGATTAAGAAGGAAGTCACCTCGATTCCCGAGCCTCCCTCTTCGCTCAACCTCCACAGACTAAATACTAGAGTTCGGAATTCTATAGAAAATAAGAAAAGACTAGTGAGTATCCGAACAAAATTATATTTTTCTTCGACACATTGTTCCACTGCTGGACGTGAATATCCACTTATAAAGAGTAGGGTTAATGTTTCAATAAGTGCTAAGGCAGTGGCTGTAAGCACATCAAATCCATTAAACATATAAATTACACGTGTTTAAATAAATAAATATTTTGGTAAGTCCCAGGCAGACATCTGATCACAAAGTAGGCAGAGCTTGTTTGATAATAACCACACAGGGAAGAACTATGTATATACATATAAATATGCACTCATATATTTAATGTATTTTGTTCACTCATAGCAAAACAGATGCTTGTGTCCACAAATATTTTTCATGAGTGGAAATGAAATCCACAAGCACCCTTGCTCTTCTGTCATGTTCATTAACTCCTAGACCAGTAGATAACAATAACAGTGTAAGAGGCAAGCATGTTGTTTAATTGTCACCACACTACTATACTCCCCGCAGTAACTGTCTCTAGAACTTAGTTATACTGCTGTCACCAATCGGGTTTGAAACCTTTTTATTAACAAGGATTAGCAAGCTGAAGTGGCAGTGGGCTGGTCACATTTGTTGCTGAACCAATAGCCGTTGGAGCAGATGTGTTCTGGAGTGGAGACTGCAACTTGCCAAACATAGTGTAGGACACCCTCCAGCTAGGTGGAGTGATAATATACACATAGTGGCTGGCAGTGGTTGGATGCAAAGAGCTGAA
>DWEE01003046.1:0-10860 GCA_018245755.1 Parelbella macleannani
TGTGGCCATCGGCTGTGAATTATTTAATTATAAGTGAACTATAATGGTTTCGGACATGGGTGAAGATTTACCAATACTGAAGGGAATCCTGAACGGTCATGTGAAATATCACAATGCTCGTACGTATTTTTTTTTTATTTTAAATACTATTCTGAACATTGTAGGCGACGACAATCAACAAGTGTCTGTATACATCGTTTAAACTTTAAATTTTTAATATTCTACAATTCAAAGCTTGATTTACATTATTTTCTTAATTATTTCTTAATAATAGAATATAAATATGGAACTAGATAGTGTAGTTTGAAATATAAGCTAAACATAATTATATGTTCATTTATATAACATATTTTAATGCATTCCTTGATACAAATAAAAACGTTGTTACCTAATTATAGTTACTCCTTACGGTTATCAATAAATTGTGCTATTTCTCGATTTATTTGACAATTTTCTAAAATTAAACGTCCCTCATTTAAAAATATTTTCAAAAACTTCAGTACATATGGGTAATATCAATAACTTTCTTAAATAAATTCGTTTCGGTATATAAGTTAAATGAACCAAAATCGTCCCATCCACATCTTGGAGCGCGTAACACGAGTATTTTTGAACAATAGGCCACGCATCTGGTGCGGCCTACATTGTGCAGGGAAAGTCGGGAGAAATGGCGAGAGGGCGCTCTCCGCTTTCATTTTCAACCGTACGCCGAGCGCACAAACACTTTCACCGGCGCGCGCGCACGAACGTCGCAAGCGTCGTGGCCGCCCTCGGCGCATACTGCCTTTCGATTTATGCCACACTCGCCACGAGAAAGTCGTAACACTTTTTAGAATGACCTCGCGGTTCGCGCTTTTGTCACTGTTCGCTCGAACTAGTTCAAAGAATAGTGTGCGCTCGATGCACCCTACGGGCCCGCGCTGGGCCAGATGAGGGCGGCTCCCTCCGACGGCTGATGAACCCTCTACAGTCAGCTGTGCGTGCACATGTTCGCTGCACTCGCGCGCACGTAGCGTCCGACAGCTGCAACCCGTCATATGTAAAAGTCGTCTGACCTCGCTTTGCATTCTCGCCGCTCCTCTTTTTGTCGCTAATAATTATAATAGTTAAGGAAATCTGTTCGAATCTGACGATGAATGAGTCGAATTTGTGAACAGTGTTTAAGGTTATCTTTGTTTTGTTGCAGCTGTGCGATTTGGGCGAGTCCCGAAGCGCGAGAAGGCGCGCATCCTCGCGGCCATGCAGCAATCGTCATCGTCGCGCGCACACGAGCAGGCCGCCGCCGCCGAGCTGGACGACGCTCCGAGGCTGCTGGCCCGCGTGGTGCGCGCCCACCTCGACACCTGCGAGTTTACCCGCGACCGTGTCGCGGCCATGCGTGCTCGCGCTCGCGACTGCCCTACCTATTCACAACCTACCTTGGTGAGTATTGCGAACAAATTTATTTCAATTATTATACATTCATTCACATTTAACCTGAACAGAGAAATAACGTGTATTTTTTTTGCCGTAGGCTTGTCCGCTAAACCCGGCGCCTGAGCTGCAGTCGGAGAAAGAATTCTCGCAGCGATTCGCGCACGTGATCCGTGGCGTTATCGATTTCGCCGGCCTCATTCCCGGGTTCCAGTTGCTCACGCAAGATGATAAGTTTACGTTGCTAAAAAGTGGACTATTTGATGCCCTGTTTGTGCGACTAATTTGTATGTTTGATGCGCCGCTCAACAGCATTATCTGCCTGAACGGGCAGCTCATGAAACGAGACTCTATCCAAAGCGGCGCCAATGCGCGATTCCTCGTTGACTCTACTTTTAAGTTTGCGGAGCGCATGAACTCCATGAACCTTACTGATGCCGAGATCGGACTATTTTGCGCTATAGTTTTAATCACCCCTGACCGACCAGGTCTTCGCAATGTCGATTTAGTAGAAAGAATGCACGCTAGACTAAAAGCGTGTCTCCAGACCGTCGTATCTCAGAACAGGCCGGACAGGCCTGGTTTCCTCCGGGAGCTAATGGATACTCTTCCGGATTTACGTACATTAAGTACGTTGCATACGGAGAAGCTGGTCGTATTCCGCACAGAACACAAAGAGTTGTTGCGGCAACAGATGTGGGGTGAGGAGGAAGGCTGCTCGTGGGCGGATTCAGGTGCTGATGAATCTGCACGCAGTCCCATCGGCTCCGTGTCGAGCAGTGAATCTGGTGAAGCGGCCGGTGACTGCGGCACACCACTGCTGGCAGCTACGTTGGCTGGCCGCAGGCGGCTAGATTCCCGCGGCTCCGTCGATGAAGAGGCTCTCGGGGTAGCTCATCTGGCGCATAACGGTCTCACTGTCACTCCGGTGCGCCCGCCACCACGCTACCGTAAACTGGACTCGCCAACGGACTCCGGTATCGAGTCTGGTAATGAAAAACACGAGCGCATTGTCGGCCCCGGCTCGGGCTGCTCGAGCCCGCGATCTTCATTGGAAGAACACTCCGAGGATCGACGGCCGCCCGCCCCCGCCGATGACATGCCCGTATTAAAACGCGCTCTGCAGGCGCCACCGCTGTATGGCACTCCGTCGCTCATGGACGAGGCTTACAAGCCACATAAAAAGTTCCGAGCGATGCGCCGAGACACCGGCGAGGCCGAGGCGCGCCCCGTGCAGCCGACCCCGTCGCCGCAGCCGCCGCAGCACCCTCACCCCGCGAGCCCCGCACACCCCGCGCACTCGCCGCGGCAGCTCCGCGCGTCGCTGTCGTCCACGCACTCGGTGCTGGCGAAGAGCTTGATGGAGGGCCCGCGCATGACACCCGAGCAACTGAAGCGTACGGACATCATCCAGCAGTACATGCGGCGCGGCGAGGCGGGCGGCGTGGCGGCGGGCGAGGGCTGTCCGCTGCGCTCGGGCGGGCTGCTGACGTGCTACCGCGGCGCGTCGCCCGCGCCCGACCCCATGCTGGAGCTGCAGGTGGACGTGGCGGACGCGCCGCTCAACCTCTCCAAGAAGTCCCCCTCGCCGCCGCGCTCGTACATGCCGCGCATGCTGGAAGCGTGAGGCTGGCCCGCGGAGCCGAACGTCTCCGCCACCCCACCCCGACCTACTTTAAATTAAATAAACTGTGTAGTTAATAATCGTTCGCAAATCGGTTAATATATTATATGTGATAATTTGTTTAAGAAGTGTGGGTGCGCGGCCGGTGCCGGACGAGGAGAGCGCAATAGACTGAAAAATAATTTAAGACTATATAAGTATAATTTATAATGCAATGGAGCGCCGGTCGCGGTGTGTTTGTGTGTGGTAAAACGTATGTGCGTATGTGAGCGTGCTCAGTCATTTGTTTGTTAATATAATGACAGGTTGTCGAATTAAAATAAAACAAACTTGTAAAAATTATTGGTGATTTTAATTACTATCCCTCTAGTTGCGATTCAGTTAAACCCATATTCGCAGAATAAACATTACATTATACACACCTTTTTACATACGAGTAACATTTCAGTCCGTATTCAAGAACGGAACTTACTTATTTTTTAGAACAATTAGACAAACAAATATAGTCATTGCAAACTATAATCAATACAATTAATACACCCAATAATCAACTATAGCCGAAAATACACTAAAATACAAATTATTCGTTCACGTAGGAATATAACATACTTACGTAATTCGTATTTAAGTGACATTATCTAAATAACTTGATAATAAGAATACAGTTCTTTGATCCAGAACTTGCTGCCTATTAATTAAAATAATAATATTATTATACCTATATAGGTACAAATGATAAAATGGTCAACCAAACATTCAAATATATATGGAATTAAATTGTTCAAATAGTTTTAAACAAATGTACCTAATTCAATTTTACTAGCTAATGCCTTCATTAAGTTTTTATCAAGATTGCATAATGTTCTGTTCGGATTTTTATAAAGACACTATTAATAACATAACTGCATTCACAGAAAACGATGGCTGTTCCTTTAACCTCCGCACATGACGGGGCTAAGTTTCAGAAACTATAGAAATATTGGCGCCATTTATAACATCTATATGTAGCAAAGGAAAATAAAAATCAGCAATTACTATTGCTATTATTATATCATCACATTAGCCCCCTATGGGGTAGGCAGACAGCACCGACTACCAAATGCAAATAACTGGCAACGAGAGTTGAAAGTCTCGAAGTGTTATTTCCGAAACGTGTGGTTACTTTAGCTCCGTCGTCATTGAACACGTTATAAAGGAAGCAGCTCGACGTGGAGCGCGCGGTGGATGGCCCCAACGACCGCGCTAACACTTCCGCGCGCCACGTGCGCCCCGCGGTGACCCCATCACAAAATTTCCGTGTTCCGGAAATAAGATCAGGGTTACGTGCGCGTACACTTCCTTATTGATAGGATATAGAAAAATTACAACGTAATTGTTGCGATTTTCCTGTCAAATATATTCATGTGTGGGAATATTTTATGCTTAGCTTCTGACCAGCGTCAATGAATTATATTGTGCACAAGGATTACTAGAGACAGAATTAGACATTGCATTTTGGACGCTAGTGATATGTTATTGTTACGCAATGTAGTAGTCATGCCGTTATTCACAAATAAGAACCACCAAATTTACTACCATATTTATTACATTCACTTATCTTTTTGTAAACTTTGAGTCAAACGCAAGATAGAAAATAAAACTCAACATTTTCCGGGAAAATTACTATCATCGGATACAACAAGAATATGTTTTCGTTGTTTCACACATTCAGCTATTTATAGGTCATTCATTCAAAAAAATATTTGTGTTTATAGACGAATATAGACTTTATAATACACAATACAATAATTTATTGCATTAATAGTAGCATGTAATGAGCGTCCTTATAGCTCAAGTTGCGATTTCTACCAGACAATCTATTAGAACACCGAGTTCAGAAAATCGTAAGTTGTGTAGAAGTTGGTGTCGTTACCTGTGATCAGACAGAAGAGAACACAAATTACAACATATAAGACATATAGGATGTAGCAATTACAAAAGAAAAGAAAATGGTGAAGGTATCAACATCCAAGAAGTAAAGTTATGATACTATATTGAAGATATACATAATTGCTTCCGTTGGAAGTGGTTGTACCACTTCTAATTTTGGTATTTTTGTAAAATTAAAATTGAAGATGCGTGTATTGTGCAGTTTTGTGTATATTAGTGATAAATCTATGTAAATGTAACTAAACATCCTCCTGAATCTGGACATATTGTTTAATTTTAAACGTCCAATTCACAATCGATATTCGACATTGAAAATAACTCGTCTAACTAATCGATTGTCAAACGACACAGCAGTGAATTTTTCCAGATAAAAATATTCGAATGCCAATACGCCGGAAACCGGGGAGAATTTTGATATCGATAATAAATACACAATTTGCTTTGGAAAATGCAACGCAGTATCTGATGAATTAGGCGGTGGAAAGGATGGTCGCGGGCGGCTATTGACCGGGCGCTGGGCGCATGTCGCCCTCGTGCCCGCGTACCGGCGTTCCGGCACTGCGCGGCCGTGCACTTGACTCGAACCGACCGGTGCATCGCTCGCCCGCGCCCCGCCCGTCGCCCACCACCCTCGGGGGCTCGCAGCCTCCACACACTACTACTACCTACCTAACTAATCCTTCCCAAAGGTCATCTCGCGCCACTAAACTGCTATTTAATGGTAATTCAGTCTTTGTAATGCATTTTTATATTTTCTAATTCAACAACCTGATTTTGAATGTCATCTTATTTAGTATTTATAGGCATTAAAATTTAGATTAAATTAAACTTCATAAATAAGCCTTCGTATATAAATGCAAATGAAGATTAGTTATCGATTATCCACAAAGACGAAAGTTAAACAGCAAATGTCTTAAATTGCGTTTAATTACGCCTAACCGAGGGATAATCGAAAATAGAATTTTCTTTCAAAATCCTTCATACTGAAATATTTCTGTCCCACATGTCATAATAAACCCTAACAACAAGACTACAGACAAGTATAGCATGTTATCTCATGTGACATGAGCTCAAGAACTGTATATCCTTGAAAACATTTGCATTGTGTCGCGCATAATGAACAATATATTATGGATTAATAAAGCACCGATTGTTCAAGTAACATTGTGGCGATGTACCTACGTGTAATATAAGTGAGAAGTAAATAGTCTGTATCGGAGACAGCACCGATAAATAAGTCTGTGTCGGAGGAGCAGCTTTTGTTGAAGCAACATTGCGGCCATGTACCCAGCTACATATAATAATTATAAGTGAGAAGTAAATAGTCTGTATCGGAGACCTTCTGGCGACATACGGAAAACCCCGAATGGAGCTGTCTACGACCTTGCGGCGCGAGGTCGCGCCCGGGCACGGTTCACGCGGAAACAGGATAATTTATTAACAATGTGTTAATATAATAATGACGCGCTGCCTTATTCGAAATTGACGCCGCCATTTGTCAGTGGATATTATGAGATTTGAGATATTAATGCTACACGTTACACATTGAACTGTCTACCTCCGTGTGTCAATATTTATAATTTAGTGCAAAACTGCTAAATGGTGCACTGATATACTTACCTACTGTAAAAAAAAGCCTATAATTAACATTGTATGTTTACCGTATAAATTATAATAAAATAATATACTGAGTTACTAATAGGGTTTTCGCCGCGCGTAGGACACTCCAGCCCATAAAAACAAACGCTTTTACTGCGCAAGACATTTGTTGTTTTAGGCTTAGAGATGCAAAGCGTACTTTAGCAAAACAATAAAGGTTCTTTTTAAATAAAAGCCCCAAAACTCTAAAAAAATTAATTTGTGTCGTCTTAGCGACCAAAGCAATGAATCGTTTTGTAACAACTGAAAATATTCTCAATAGATAATGCCTATCAACTGCATCTGCTGTTTTCGTTAAGAGTTATTCTCATTTATATTTAAATTACAATATTACATCAGTGAACACTGTACTTTAAAATATATGTTTGAACTATATATCTTCGTAAAATTAAAGAGGGTTGCACTACGACATGTACACTTATCTACAGATGAATGTTATACGGAAAAATCAAGAAAATATATATAACATACACTCAAATAGACACACGAACAATACGGAATCATTAATGTATGTAATACTTTCTATGAATACTATACCTGCGATAAGCCACATACAATACCAACCTTTTCATTTATTGTGCTAATTATCATGTACGAATCTTTTCGGAATGTGGCTAGGCGTGCGCAACACTTTCATCACTGATTGGCGTCATCATTGGTATTCTTGTTCTGCGCTTTTTAGTTAATGCTTAAAGCGATATTAAATTTTGCACGAGGCGGTAGGCGGAATGGGGGCTAGTGGGTGATTGTGGATGTGTGGGCGGGGGTGGCAGGGTGGCGGCGAGGGGCGCGCGGGGCGCGGGCGGTCGGCTCCAAGGTCGCAGAGTCACAGCCGGGCAAGGTCGCCATGCCCGCGCGTGCCCGCTCCCCCCGCGCCGATGCCCGCACACCGCACACCCGATAACACCCTAGATTTGCGTGGGACGCGACCTTTATCCACGCTCCGGAGAAATAATTGTATACATACATAAATACTTAATGTTTTTTCAAGCTTACGTAAGGCATCGAACGAGGTTACCTACCGTTTTCTGGAAAATGTACCTACAAATTGTCTCATCGTTGTTCAACATTTGTGTCAACTCCTTGTCGTGTACAGGAAATGTTCTCGATACGAAATTACGTAGGCGTCTCAACGAAAACATTAAATATTTGATGCAATCGTATACAATGTTGCACATGCAGTTTAATTTCTGGTAAATTATGAATTACTACAAATATAAATACTACAACGAGAACACAAAGTGATATTCACAAATCGATTAATGGCCATGCATTACCTAATGTTGAGTAGTCAGTAGGTAACATTTGCAGCCTACACATCTATTATGAGTTATGACCCATCTAGATAGTTGTTTTTTTTTTCCAATTGAGATATGTACTTGAAAGTCTTCATTTGTCTTTTATTTTGGAATTTAACACCGAAAGATACTGCTCGGCGGTATAATTAAAAGCAATGTTGTAGGAAATTAGCTATAGTCTTCCACCCAATCTCAAATGCAAATAACATAAGAAATACGTAGTAGTCATATATGTACTTATATCAATCATTTAAATGGTTTCGTATTAGAATACGAAAGCATAGTCTAGATAAGAAAGCCACGTACATTGTCAACAGAAGGTTAAAAATTCGTTGCGATACGGCAAGCCGGCCTGTCCTATTAATAACGAGCAAAAATATGAGTGAGTCACGGCGCGGGTTAGTCACACAACTGGCATCGTTGCACACTGTTATGTGACCATTCACATGCCCGTTCAAGTGCATAGAATATTTACGTACTACAAGTATGAGATTTGTTACACTCGTGTTTGTGACGTCGCGCGTCGCCAGTATTGACATCAGATCGCCGCGCGGACCGCTTCCGCATCGAAATAATGTGATCGGCGAGCGTGCTGGTAGATACGATAACTCCAGGTTGACATAACGTTCCTGTTGGAATCCCGCTTGAGGCCAATTCCAAACTTCACAATTCCTGACAAGAGTACTCTGAGTAGTAGGACAATAGTAGTCAACAATACCTTAAAGTTCCCACTTTTACCAGGAATTACGGAGCACATCCTACTTACTTATATTCCTCCCTATTTTCTCTTAATCAACGAATATGTTGAATTTTAATAAAATACGTCACATAAACGTAATCATTTGACCATGGAGACTTAACTGATAGATACAAACACAACAGATCCGTCTATAACCGTAGAAGAATGAAGTCATATTAAAATTCGCTTTGAAATATAGACACCTAGTTTGATGCTTAATATGTATGTAGTTACCATTTAATAGCGCTGAGATGTAATAAAGACCGAGGTCTGGCGGCAAAGACAGCTGCGCTCATTGTAAGACATCGTTTAAACGTAATTTAATTGCGTTATATTTCCTTGTTCCTGGCGCAGCTCGACGTTGACGGCCGCTCTTATTATCTGTTATGTAACGCGTGTAGGCACTACTGATTATCAGTGCAGTGTTGCGAACTACTCTCCTTGACCTCCAGCCGCGGAGACGTTACGCGTGCAAGCTAGCGTTAGTCGAGTTCACATTTTCTAGGAAATACAAGCAACTGTCCATTGTACTGCAATGCTTAAGTATGCTATTAAGTATCAGACGTATGAGGCTTATTCTTTGCATGCGGCATCAGTACTTTTTTATAGGTTTTCAAGTCTAGAGAGACGACCCTGACTACGAAATGTTTTATACATATTGGCATAGATTTGAGGTAGGTACACGAATCGTCTAACGTTCTCGCTGTAGCCTTGGCAGCGGGCAATTTTGACGAGAATCTGGGTTAGGTACATTGACGGTGGAAATACATAGCAAGAATAAGTGGAATCACAGATAAATCTTTTGATTGTTTGAACATGTTTATAGCTAGTAATATAAATATTCATGCCAATTAGAGATTTAAGTGATTAAATTAAATCGGGTTGCTGATTTTTTAACAGGTTTTTTACATATCCTAAGACACTTGTAGCAAATAATTAAGTTATTGTTGCAGTGAAAAGCCAAGCACATCCTTGCTACTGGGTGGTACTGGTGGCGGTATCATAGCGCCCGTAAAGATTTTAAACACCTTAGACATCTAATTAGGTAATTTGTGGACTTATTGTAAAATGGATTAGCTCGTTTTTTAACGTATTTCTACCTCCTATGTTCACAAACTTAGGCGTGCAAGTGGTGCGTTTGGGAGCATAGAAAATATATAGATAATATACATTGCTCTCGAACGTTACGTACACCCTCAACAAAATACCAACAACGTGTATCAAAACGCGTATTTTATTGAATATTTTCGACATCATTTTCATCTTTTACATTTACTAAAGCTCTTTTTCGCTACTATTCAACACTAACCGCACCTCGCCGAGGCGCATACCCGCTGAGCAAATTGCAATTAGCCGTGCCTCATTCGAATTGTTAATGGCAAAAGTGAGTTTGGCGTTAATCAAGTTGGCTCTCCGGATTGTTTGACGGTTGCATAACTTATATAGTGTCCTACTCCTGGGGGTAAGGGGTGCGCGTCGGCGAAAGGTCGCGTTAAGGTCACAGGGTCGCGCCACCGGCCGCTCTTATACATACATACCCACTGAGCTAATAAATATCACTGAGCGCTGGAATGAGAGGGAGGACATGAATTTCAAAACATTTTCGCATTGCATTTCGAATCGGTTACAATGTTATTTTATACCTTACATATTAGAATATCAGTTTGCGTGTTCAGCAGTTTATGAACAAGTGTAAGTCTCTACAGGTAAATATTCATTCACAGTCGATATTATGCTCGTATATTAGGTGATAAAAATGTGAACAGCATTGCTTTATTTTTGAGTACACAAAAAGTAGTGAGGGCTTAGTAGTTTAAAAACAGTTCGTTTCGGATATCTGGAATTCAAATCTGGCACGTACGCGTATTAAAATTCAATACGAATTGCTATAAAGATACAAGGAAACGTTTGAGAAAACTTCCTCTAATACTTATGAGAGGTGCTTCGTAATGTTTTGGGCGACGCCTACCAACCATCCCTTGGGCAGCGTGGCGGTCTATGCTCTTAATACATCTCACCATGAAGGATAGCCGTATCGACAATGGAACGATAAATAGGTTGATGAGGAAAACAGGCTGCACTTAAATAATTCTTTCACAACATAAACAAGTCAACATTTCGTCAACTCTCCGTCCATTGCTGGAAGTCTCGACAAGGGGACTTTACCCATAGTCCCCACGCTGGGCATGCGGGTTGGG
>DWEE01003047.1:0-10860 GCA_018245755.1 Parelbella macleannani
GATCCAGACTCCGAGTCACTACTAGAAACTCTAAATTAGAAAAATCCAATAGCACCCGACCCGGGATTTGAACCCAGACCTCCCGATCAGCAGTCGCGCTTGCAACCACTCGACCAACGAGGCAGTCCACGTTATGACTATATGAATATTTTATTGATATGTTTTATGATGAGTATTGTTTAGTGATTGTATTATTATCAACATGATTTTCACGCTCCTTAAAAATCCGTGTTTGTGTTATAATAAACTAAAAGTTCCGACTTTAAACTAGGAACAGCATTATTATTTAACAACATACATTACTTATTATCATAGCTTGTCAAGTTCTAATGTAGTAGTAGTTCCGAATGCAAGAATATCTACACAAAAGATGTAACGTTATGTTCTAAATATAGATATCATAACAGATATTATCCCGCGCAGACCGCGTAAAACTGGGGACAAATAGACACGCACGTGGTGTTAGTAAATACCTCGAAGGCGAGGTGGGGAAACAACTGAGGGATGTCGAAAATCGCGCCCGAATAAAACACATCGCCTCTTGCTTTCACTTCAAACAAAATGAGACGCGCGCCTGTCCGACCAACAACCGACCAGACTATTGCCAACTGAATCCGTCGAACAACGGACGCGGGCGATTCGAATTCCAAATTCAAATTCAAATAAAAAAAACTGTCGCGAAAATTTAACAAATTAAAATTTAAATAGAGAACTTATTTTGAATTTCGAAAACGTTGTGACGTACAGTGATATCGAATTTGAAAATCGAATAATTAATATTGACCGAATCTATCGATTTGTTTTTAATTTTTCACATTGTATTTGGTTTAAGAAAACAATGAAAATGGCCGAGCGTTTTGTTCAAACACTGCTTATTCTTAGCTTGACTGTAATATGTCACATTGGAGAGGCAGCTGAAAATAACAGCGAACCAACCATACGTGAGTATTTTAATTGTTTTTATGATTAGCTGATACCCGCGACTTCGTCTACCTTGTAAATGATATTAAAAATATATTTTATGTTCATAGAAAAATAATTTAAAAAATTTGAATGCAAAAATATATTTTGCATATCGAAGAGACCGCTAAAAATTGTAGTTTCTTTAAACTATGATAACAAAGAATGAAGATATATTTTGATATTTTTTTAAGATAAAGGCCAAGTGTGTAAAGAGTAAAAAAAATTATCGAAATCTATATATACAGTAGGTACTTTTTCTCTGAACCCCGCACAATGGCCATATTCTATTATTTAATTTATATAGATGGTCACATAATAGAAACAATGTCGGCTCAGAACACATTTCATTAAAGATTTTAATTTAATTAAACATAACTTGATAACAAATTATTGAACAAAAAAAATTCGATTACAAGTGTACCTTGTCATACCTATAATCAAGAATTTAAGTCAGAATTGCAGAAAATGTATTATAAATTATAACAATTTACAATTTATTATGAAATTTAAAAAATATAGACATAGCTAAAGCTCTCGCGGTAATAAAATACGTGACAATTGTTCTTTTAATATTAGAATACATAATTAGATCAGGTCCCTTACCGGGTCTGCAGAGGTCACTAAATGCTATCTATCCTTACACATCTGACTTGTTGGTTCTACATTCATAGTTAAGTTCATATAGAGTGGCAACTAGTTATTGTATTTAAAATAAGTGGCGAAATGCAATGTATCCCAATACGACTCGACAGCACACAACATTTGAACAGTCGCCATGTCGTAATTCCTTCGTTTTGCAACGCTCTGAATTATGATGAAAAACTATGACCTTTGCCTTATTGCGTTTAAAACTATTATTATACAATAAAGTGGGCCCGTTCGATATATGCAAAATAGGAATATTTCGAAATCAACCTAAGCAATATATCTGGTCCCATTTCAAAATTAGAATCGATGAGAAAATGTCATTTGAGAGAAGAAACAATGCTCTGTCTTGTTTACAGTGTCTAAAATGGATATGACGTTTGGTTTCTTTTTAATTTATAAAAATATATGTTTTGACATCTTGAGAACTGGTGTAAAAGGAATAAATTTCACTATGAACTAATATAAAAATGTCTCAAATAGTTGCTCATGGATTGTACATTATAATGTTGGTATTTTGAATTAATAATGGAGTGATATTTTCGCATTATTCATTGTGTAAATGAGTATTTTAGGATAAAATAGGATAATTTGTGTGGATTTTCAGAATTTAAACCTGTCGAATATTTAAAGGATTACAGGCAGGATTTACGATTAAAAACTGTCTTTAACATCTCCAAACAACCGTTTCTATAAATTGTAGCCGATATCAACTAATAATATTTTAGATAACAGTCAATATACTCGTATAAGATGTCTAGCGCAAGTGTAAAATAAAAATTGTTTTATACGTTGACTAAACAATATAGTCATAGTGAAGAATACTCGATTTTACGTATTATTGATAATATATATGTACACAACTATTTATATCCAAGGTTTAATGAACAAAATTCCATATCATTTGCACGTTAAAATTCCGACAGACTGAGAACTTATGCAAACATGAACCAGGCACAATGTTAGTTTTTATTATTTGAATACCAATAAGATATTTGGATAGTATCTTTCGAACAAATCCTCAATTTAAAACTACACTGCCGTAATACAAACTCTCCATGATCTAGTGGTTGCCAAAGAGCCTTCTGAGTAAGAATTCCCAGGTTTGTTACTCGGATTGGACACTATTAAGTTTTTTAACATAGATTTTTTATAGAAATGTCTAGTAATGACTCGGATTTTGGATTTGTACGTAGTATATATCAATAAGCTAACTCCTTATTCAATGGAAGATATGACACAACTGCTGAAATATGGAAGTATTACCCTCTTCTGCCTACCCCCTTTGATATTATGTGCTTACACCTAGCTTACGCGTGGTACCGGTAATGAAAAACCAATTGGCCACTACGGCAATTTTGGTCGCTGTCGTTAACGCCATCGGGGCCAAGGTCGTTTTCGCTGTCCGACACTGTTCCGCTGACGAAACGCGAACCCCGTGGATATGACAGACACGATGTTCACTTGGTATCTTATAGACATGGCAAACAAGTTGTTGGCTTGGCATATTGTGGATATGGCATACAAGTTGTTAGCTTGGCATGTTATGGATACGGCATACATGATGTTGGCTTGGCATATTTATGGGCCATTGCGTTTTGTAATGATTCACGACCTGACACTTGTTGATGCCGGAAGGTGCGTGTGGACACAAGTTGTGCAAACGTACGAGGTGGAATCTCAAAGTCGGTTGGATGAATGATTATTGTTGTTTAACATCACGCCAGGTTGTTTACTGGTTAGGCAGAGAACACTGAGTTTTAAATTTTTCTATCTTACAGATCTGAGAATCATCAATCAGAATTACTGTTGTCATTCACCCATGACGATTGCAGGGCCTCCTGACTCATCGGATTTATAATCTTATTGTCATTACTTTTTTATTCATTTGTTGTAATAGTTATTCTAACACCCTACCCAATAAGTCAATCTGTACAGATCATTAATATCAGTATTGTGTTTATGGTTAGGTAACTGGTTGATAATGTTTGTAACGAATAACTGATCTCCTAAAAGATCATAGTTCGGGAATTATTAAAACGAAACTTATCTTTATTCCACAATAACATTGATAGAAAATTATGCATGTATTTGTAGATATTATTGTCACTCCTGATTTCCATAGAGACAGAAACTTAGAACTTTCCACTTACGGTCTTAGCTTCCTTTCGACTCGTCTACATTCATTAAAGTCGTCATACATTCAAATTTATAAAAGGAACTTTTATAAATGAGAATTCTCATAAAACGATACATGTATAATAAAAAATTTCAAACTTTTATGTACTAATATATACTATAATATATACTGATAAACATGATAAATAGAAAGATGGTTCATCTGATAGCAAATGATGACCATAATTGGGTCTGTTAAAGATGTCACTAATGTGACCGGCCTTGGGGATTTTTATAAAGCCGTGCAGAAGGTCATTTAGTGTCCACCTAACACCTGTGCACCTTGAACATTGTCCTTTATAAATCCTCATCTCCAAAACGGAATTATGGGCCTCAGTTACGTCACTTCAATATACCGTGTACATAGATGTAATGACAAAAAAATTATATTTTATGTGAATAATTTAATAAATTAGGTATTCATGAATTAATTTAATACTGGTAATAAATCTTGCCACAAGTTATACGATCGTAAATTAAGCAGTGTCATATATGTATTTTGAAAACTAATTTAATTTAACGAATAAACAAAAATAAAAATATTACCCCAAACTATTCTCGTTTAAAAAAGGGATGGAAGTCCAGCAGAAGAATGTTAAAACGTTTGATAATGTGATAAATAGTGATTAAATAAACTATGTGTTACATTATACATATCTATATCATACTTAACTATGTATTAATTTGACGCGCAAAATTTCGTCGCACACTAATAATACTCTCTGGTCTTTTTTCTCCTGAATGCGCCAAAAGAAGTATAACTTAAAAAAAACTTATTATTTAATAAACAAGAAACAATTTATAACGATGAAAGACGCGTAACAAAGTAACATCACGTCTGTAATCCCTCGAAAGGGTAGGTAGAAGAGTATAGTACACTCCCACATTTCACCAATTAAGGATTAAAGTTGATTTCACAAGTTTAACATTAAAGATATAGGTTTAGATCTCATAAAAGAATGTCTTATGAAGTACCTAAATAAAGCCTGCTGAGTAACTTGACTAAGTTACTTAACTTACAGTAACTTGGCTGAGTTTTTCCTCTATATATCACCACCGATTACAGCTAGATTTACAACGGCGGTGCATATGAATCACTAAATAGATAGTCCTTGGTACTTATAATTTATTTCGTTACCAATCGGATCATCCACGAACAAATCGTGCGTAGACTTGTTAACTTAAGCAACAGACTTAAGGTCTTTATAGACGGAGCTATAATATATGTTAATATGCTGTGCTGTAATACAGCCTTAACTCGCCCATTCCGAGATGGTATCTGAATCTTGCAGTGGAACGATGAAGGGTTCGAGAAAAATTATAAAATAATAATATTATATAATGGCAAACTATTACGGAAGGTAGCTATGCTATAATTTACTTTGTGGTTATATCTCCACAATAATATTTTATGCTATATTGAGATATTTCTCGCTACATCTGTTCGCATATTTAGTGAAATAAGAAAGAGACATACATATTTTGTATATGTTATAGCTATATGTGTTCTGACCAACGCGAGCGTTACTATAAAAAATATATTATAACATAATATATCTTGCTATAATTTATATTATAGCTCGGTCTGTGCCGACCACAAATGTCGAATGAAACATAAAATGCCCTGGTCTCTTACTGGCGGCAGCGTAGGCGGTGCGAGAATCCGTGCTTTACGATCCCCCAACAGGCACAGCGCGGGGAATATTGGGCACAAGCTTTTCAGGGTTGCCTATTTTCAGCAGTGGACTGGCTGATGATAATGGCGCTGATACATTTTGAAATATAAAAAAGTTACTCCGAAATAATTACACGGATATGTAATTAGTTTTAATTATGGTACTGAGATTTCGAGGCGTTGTTAATAAAATATTTTTTTTCGCGTGTGTGAAGCAAATGTAAATTATATTTATATATTTGTAAATGTAATGTATTAAATGTTAAATCCTTTTAAGCAATGGGTTTTCCCAGGTACGAATTTGGCCAGCGTGGCAGACTATGACCTTATTTCCTTCTCAAAGGAGAAGGTCTAATAGACGAAATAAAGCTAGGTTGATGATGACAATTAAATGACTAAACGTTTGAGTTAAATAGGATTAAATCAGATGGAACCAGTTCTGAGGTCTCACGTGATTCTCAAGAAGGTGTTGGACTCGGCCTTTTTTTTACGTTTCTGCTTCGTATTTTACGTAGCTATATTTTTAGTAAATAATTTTCAAATGTATAAAGGCTATATATCCACTATCCACTATCTGATGACGTATCATTGTCGTACTGCGGTTATTATCTCTAATTCTTTTAATTGTCTCTACCACTGCTCTGCCATAAATAAGTGGCACTGTGAGAAAACCGTCAATGGCATAAAAGCCGTGGATGACACAAGACCGTGTAAAGCTCCCTTTAAGTATACAAGACACCACACTGTAAACGACACGACTATTTGTAGTCACGATATCATGGGAGTCCTTAAGCAGCTACACGATTATTAAATAATAAAATACTAGGTACCGATCCGTTCCGCTGCGGGAGGAAAAAAAACATTTTTACGATAATTAATACTCATATAATTTTTAGTTCTTAAATAACATGTATAATTTATATTGTACTTAACTAATAAAAAATTAAATAATTCTGTATTACCCATTTTCAATTGTCGGCAGATCTTAAAGCGAAAAATAATAAAAGATGTTTTTTGTCTGTACAATGTGTACAATACGGAAGAATTGTTTACTTTACAGTTTTAATTTTACGTAATTGTGATTTCATAATTGATAGATACAGATTACATTACAAGTGTTAAGGCTGAAATCAGCCGTAATAGTCATTTACCCAGCGACTTTCCTTGTTTCATAATCAGTACAGTCAGCAATAAGCGAATGTTTATATTCAAAGGGTTTAAAAAAGAAGATTTTATATTAGGTAACTGAATTTTTTTAACTTTATTAACTTTACTTGCTGAATAAAGTATTTAAATATTAAATTTAATCTAACTATAGCCATAAAGAAGCACACACACACACACGCATTTTTCAACATACCTGTAAAATACACGGAAAATTTAATCAAACATTTAATATTTCGTCGTTATATTATTTATGTGTGTTAGAAAATTGTATTCTAATTAAAGGGATTTAATGTATTTTTTAATTAAAAATTAAATGAACGAGTATTTCTCATTGAAGTTATTAGTATCGTAAAATAAATTTAAAATAAATAAAATAATGTTTGGTGGATATAAGTTGATAAAATTAATAAAGGTATCAACCTTGTTGAAGTTGATAGACATTGGTAGACTTTGGCAGAATTGATAGACGTTGATAGACATTGATAGAAGTGATAGAAGAAGCGTTATTTGCTGACGCATAATAAAATAAAAGAAAACTTTCAGGCCATCGAATTTTACAATCGGCTAGATCAGACCTGCTTGGCTCGGCGCGATATCACTCAGTTACATCACAAACCCGAGAGGAATGTTGTAATTGTTCCCGTCTAATTACAAACACCAATTGTGCAAACGTTTTCTGTGCCTACCCGCATTTAAATATTTTTTGTCGACCCTTTTTATTGGTCCACTCATAGTCATTAAATGTTTTTTTCTAATGAATTATGTAGATGTAAGAGCAGTGATAGCCCAGTGGTCTAAAATTGAGCTTCTCATTTTGGGGATCCTGGGTTCGATTTCTGGCGCGCACCTCTTAACAAAAATGTGCGTTTTAAGATTTAAAATATCACTTGCTGTAATGGTCAATCAAACTATCGCGAGGAAACCTATACAAAGAGTTTATAAAAAAAATATTTAAAGCGTGTGAAGTTTCCCAATCCCTAACCCTTTCATTTTGAGAGGAGACGAGTATTCCAATAGTGAAACGAAAAAGGGAAGAAAAAAATTTGTAGGTATAGAATTCGTTACACGTTACATTCCAATGTGTGTAACCCTAATGTTGACATGGATGAAAAATGGATGAATGGAAGACCAAGGCTCACTTATCAATATCAATAGGTCAGGTATTGGTTGAGTCATACCAAAGCATTACATTATGGCTATATTGCACATGTGACAAGTGTAATAAACTAAGTCATAACTTAAACTTATAGCTTTTAAGAAAGTTAATATTTGAATAAATATTATATCCTCAGTACAAGTCCCTTAAGGAGTAGACAGAAAGCGGCAAGCGACAAATATCTCTATATACAGGCCTAACCTTCTTCTCTACTCGTTGCTCTACTAATATTAGAGTCAGTTTCGGGGACTTCTGACTGTCCCATCAACCGTTATAATTTAAAATTAAAATAAACTTTTAATATGAGTAGATATTTCCACGACTCAAAACAATACTGATATCGAGACATATTCGCAACTTATTATTAGTATATTACAATGGACTATTAAGCCGCTCGGTGTACGCACTTCCTTAAATATCAATGATAGCTAAGAGTGACATTCGCTAAATCATTGCAAGTACGTGCGTGACATGACCAATTACGTATGTATACCTACACAACTAAATGTTTGACAGATCAGTCAGTGTATGAGGTAATTGGCAGGTTTTTTATTTTCTTCTATTTTGTCGTTTTATTAAAATTTTTAATGTTACATACGCTTGAATTTATATTTTCGATTATTTTTAAATAACAGGTTTCGGTTTCGGTCAATGTACTCATACATCGCTGGTCTAAACCAATAATGTCCAAATCACTGAAGGTTCCTGAGCGCAATCGTTCGTAAAGCATTTATATAATAATAATAATATCTGTGATTTATTTATAGAGCAACTTATTAATCAAATTTTGCATTACCATCAAATCGTAAGTATACGGCAAGATAAGAATTTAATGAAATCGTCCCTTATCACAAAAATGAATCACAATGTAAACAAACAGTATGATTGTCTTAAAACCGATTATCCTTGTTGCACCCAAACAGCTCAGTTCCTAATTAGTGCTAAGCTGACTCATAACACCACCCAATTCATCGGTCACTGATGACCAATACAACCTTGTTTCTCCTTTTCTATAGATACTGCACAAACTAACGATCGTCGTACGTGGTTCGCCTCTTCGAATAAGGACGAACAAATTTGGGTACATACGCGACAATATTTCGTCCAGTACAACGTACCATCAAAAACGTAACATTACGTCTGTAATCCCCGAAGGGGTCGCCAGTGGAGTGTAGTACGTACACTCCCACGTCTCACTAGTTACATTTTACATTTACATCCCATGGAATAGGTGGTGAGCCTATTGCCATACACTGAAAACAGATCCAGACTCCGAGTATAACTAGAAGTTCTCTTCGAGTCCGACTAGAAATTCTAAATTAGAAACTTCCAATAGTAGCCGAACCGGGATTTGAACCCAGGAGCTCTCGATCGACAGCCGCGCTTGCAACCACTCGATTAACGAGGCAGTCATCATCCGATCATCGCTACATATCAACACATACAGACGTAACAACATACGGTTACGTATCTGGCATTGACACGTTGTACAGCCTGGTCGGCTTGTACCAATTTTGCTCACATCGGAATATATTACGAGCGGCTCATTTAGAGGCAAGCGTGTTTATTAAATTCGTACGTGCGATTTTATGTAACACTCTTGATTGAATTTCATTTATTGTGGCTTCTTGTAGAATTTTTTTATTTACAGCTAGCTGTTTTCTTAGGTGACCAACTTGTATTTACTGTCGAATTAAGAATGAACGTGTATCAGATACAGATTTAATTGATACATTTTATGTAGTGTATTAGGTATCATTATTCTCATAGTCATGGTGATCATTATTATCATCATTAACCCTTTTATCGCTAATCTATTTAAGTGTCCCCACAGAATGAGAAGGGTTAAGTCTTTAAAATTAAATATTGTGAAGGGTAAATATATGTATATGCAAATGTTAAATATATAGGTACCTATATACATTTCTTCTGACTTAAATTAATAACAACACATTATTATTAATGTACATCTTCAGATAAAAACATCGTAAGTCTTTTTGTTTTCATTCAATATAATTTCATTCATTCTTATTCTCATTCAACTAAATTGAAAACGACCTTCAAACCTGGTAAACAAAAAATGAATGAAATTACAAAACTACAAACTCTTAAGAATCACAACTACAGAAATACTTTCACTGAATAAAAAAATGTCTTATTTCTATGACAGCTAATTAATTTGTAAGAGAGAAAATTTCGTCTACCTTATCCAGTATCTGAAACCATAAATTCAGAAAAATCGCAACCATATTTTTCATCAAACTTTTTAATTGGCAGTACCCGAAAAACGTTCACTCATTAACTTGCATTATGAGAAAAAGTTATTCTAATAAGAAAGAATCTGTATATTCTTTACGTGGCTGCTAATCAGTTGTGCGACAGAAAGTTTTGTGAAGGAAAGTCCACCGCGACAACTGTACGGGCGTTCGCAGCGTCAGCCTTGACATCGCTTGCCAAGTTGCATCAGCTATTGCGAAACTGAGAGTGTTCGCGCGAAACCACGCCGCGCCTCGCCTAGACCACAACACGCCCCTAATTTTTATTTGTCGCCACTTTATACATCAAGGGATTATTATAAACAGAGCTTGCTAATTGCATCACATCTCAAAGCAAGAACTGTGGCATTTTGTCAGTGTTTAATACTATAGGTGTAACATTTAATTTTAAAAGGAGACTAAAAGTGGAAAGTTTAAAAGTTTTATGCTGATATTTATGTTGACGCTGGTAATTGATGTTGATGAAATTATTGATGTTGGTGACGCTTGAATAAGAAATTTAGCCAATTCTTCAACAATTTATTACTATTAACTGTTTACTGTGAGAAGACACGAGGCAACCAGGATCGAGAACTGACAGATTGCAATGAGGGAATAATTAATAGATTTATCAATTGCGAATTATAGTGAAGGATTCGCTAATGACAAAACGCTACTTTCAACATTGTAAGACTATTAATGACAATAAATACCAAATGTTAGCCAAACTAACCCTGCCTTAGAAAACATTATGGAGAACTTTAAGATGTGTTGATTTTCCTACTTTATAATTTATTTACTGTTATTACCAATAATATTTA
>DWEE01003048.1:0-10859 GCA_018245755.1 Parelbella macleannani
TATGACAAAACAACTATTCCGTCATAAGTTTTGTAACTAATTTCGATAAAATTCAGTTCGAATTTCAGATAAAATATTAGACTTTATGATATCTCAACTCGTTACACTGTTGTTTAGTTAGTTATATAATTTTATGAAAATGCCATATTTGTCTAGTTATCTTATAATTGTCTAGTCATCTTGCCCTCGAAGAGCAGAGCAGCAGACAAAAATTAAAGCTACGCGAAGTGAAAAGTAAGAACTGAGTCACAATGGAAGGTTTTTAACAATTAAAGGTCACTTCGGAGCTTATAGCTTTTTGGTTATTCTTTTAGCGAAACAGAGCTCTTTTATAACAGAGTCCATATTAAATATTCGATTGAATAAGCGGGTCGTTGGCTGTGTAAAAATTTGACTTTTAATTTTCCATTGTCGGTTCGGCTGGTGCCCCGTAATGGAATCAAGCAGCCGGGTCACGTCGCGACCCCTCAAACGGCTGACGGTGGAAGATAAACTTTACCTTCATTGTCAATTTCCTTGAGTCTTGAGAGCCCTCCGGACGCCCGGAAAGAATGAAAGAAAAGTACTTTCAACGACTCCGTATTGACTTTTCAAATGGTGCGTTAGTTTAATTAACTATAAATATTAGTTTCCGCTAAATAATGTTAGATACACTACTTAGCGAAATTTTCCTTAGAACACGATGAACTGTTTCTAGACACGTTCTCCTGTTTCCTTAGTATTATGTTATTAGTTGGCCTAATTTAGGCCTTAATTATGTAAAATAACAGTTATGTTATAATGTAATACTTTCTATACATGACATTACAACATCCAATTTAATAACTTTAGACGCGATTGGATTGGAACGGTCGGTTCTAATCAAAGTTAAAGAGCGGCTAGCTTGCCGCTATCGCAAAATTTTCAATCAGCTGATTTGATAGCTAATAGCAATATCATAACAATATTGTTTTTGTTCTCAAATAATAATGTTTCAAATAATAATATTTTTTTTAAGTAACAATTAATGAAATGAGTGATGAATATAGAAGTATTACTGTGTGCTTTCTGCCTACTCCATAAAGAAACGTGAATAACAACCTTTTTTGTTTCTCTATTCATTGATAATTCATTGGTAATTTAATTTACATCCATTTTGATCATTGAACCATTCGCCGACAACAATTTCAATCAAAGAGCGACATATACATATATGTGTGTGGGAAGCCATATCTCTGTCAGGATCGTTTAAATTGAATATTCCACAGACAGCGGCTGGGACGATAGATCACTCCAGCCAATCGTGCAGGTCGCGCATTAGGCCCGTGACGTCAGCGGCGGCCGCGCCGGCAAAAAGCACTGCACGCTCATGTTATGTTAAACTACGAATTGATTTCCAAAAGGAGACTCTTTGAGATAGGTCTATTTTTTAACGCCACTTCGCAAACATGTGCGCCGACCGACATATTGCTTTTTTCATTCGTTTTATATACCCCCCGTCGTGTTTTCGCTTTAGTAGGCATCGATATTGGTTTTTTTTTCGTTCGTGTAAAATGACTACACCTTGTTTGGTTATGAAGTCAAAGACTCAAAGGATTCATTTTTTGTATACGCATGGGAGTATTTGGCGGTTATTGTTTTCACATTTATTTTATTTCTTACATAATATATACATATTTTGTCTATTGAAAATACTATGGTTTTAAACTTTCTTATTTAGTAAAACACACAGCCCGTCATCGTCCGCTGCTGGATATAGGCCTCTTCAATGGCACGCCACTAAGCTCGATCTTCCGCTCTTCGCATCCAACAACTGCCAGCCACTTTGCGTATGTCGTCACTCATCTTGAATAAAATGGCTTTTCGAAATTCTACCGAACATTTTTATGTAAGACAACACTTATTATTAACAACAAAAAGTATTGTATTTATTTTAATATACTTAAACATATTTCACAACCGATTTTTTGCCTTTTCATAACTTCAACGAAAATCTTACAAACTATAGGAGCTTATACAAACATACATTGCCATTAATTATGTCTCAATTTCATTATGAAGTAATATGAAATCGTGAAATTAAGTTATAAGATATTTTATATCCATACATACGGTTGTACTACAGAAATACAGATCGATACAATATAGCTTATGAAAGGTAAGTAACTATGTAACGTTATAGAAAATCTTATCTGATGAAAATGTATATAACGCTGCGCTTAGATAGTTTGCACGGCGTTTAGTGAAAATCCGATACTCGGGAGTCGGCGGATAGCTCCAGGCCATTGCAGCATTTACCCTGATGGAAAACTAGATTGTAGCTATCACTGATGTCGTATACTGTGACCAAATTAAATAGCTTTTAACATCACAAATTGTTTCATTTAATGTACTTCTATGTTATAATGGTTATTATTGTTAACATCACGCCAGGTCTCTTACGGGATAGATAAAGAGCACCGAGTACCAAATGTCTGTATACTTACAAGCCTGATTTGCTTCTGCTCGTACAATAATAACTCTCTTTGTAAGCACACGTTGGTTACGAAGTATTAGAGCCAGAATCTATAGTGTCACGATAGATGACCCCTAGTCTTCCTTAGATTTAAAAAATCTATATCGAAAATAATTGATTTATCGCCAATACTATTTAAGTATGTACGATCTGTGATATTCACCATGTCTTACTACAGCTAAAACCTACCTAAGGGTTGCAACCCTTCCGTATCTTAAACTAGAACATTCTTTCACAAGTTAAAGGATAACTAGAGCTTACTTTATACTGTTACTTTGACGCGGCGAAGTTAAATGGAACTTTTGCTAGTTTAAAACATCTTTTAAAGTGGTGACAATTCTTACCCAATGTAATTTAATTGAAGCAAGATCGATCCGCAGATCAATGTGTGTTCTATAATTTTAAAAATGCTACAATCTTTAATTCTTTCAAATAGCACCCAGCAATTTAGACCTGCAAACAGGTCTGCAGGCTGAATAGTTAAATTAATCCAACACTGCATAAAACCTGGAATCGGTTCACAAGTTTTATTTCCTATAGAATAGCAAACTGATCTCTTAATACTTATCTCGGAAATAAAATATACTAGCTCAACTGCAGTACTGTACGGTCTTGCTCGGAAGGAACTTTAGAAATCAATTTCCTTTGTCAATCTGCAGTAAATCTGATATGAGAAAGCTTTTGGATCACCCCAAGTTATGGGACTGTCATCCAATCTGAAAATTAGTTTACGAAGGTAAAAATAAAATATTTTACTATGTAAAATATGTCCGACATATTGTATCAACGAAACTTCTTTTACGTTCTGCTTTTGAATACGGGTCCCTAGTTAACTATTTTTATATTTTAATTAAAAAATTACGTCACATAAACGATGTTTTTGTAAATCGATAAAACTGGAATAAAAGGTATAAAAAAATACAATTTGATATCGAATATTATTCATATTTCAAATTATATAACAGACGGAAACGAGCTGAATACTTATATAAACATCTCTCGTTCTCTTGCCACGAGTCTTAGCGGTCATGTTAAGTGTCGGCAATAAACAAGGGACCCTCGACACGCCGCTACAAATGGACTCTTTATGTCTCCATCAAATATAAACTCCCTTGATTCTCCAGCGCTTCGAACAACTGTGAGAATCTTAGATAATTTTTACACTAAATTTAAAAGTTTGTTTTCTCTGATAAACACTTTATTTATTTTTAATCTATTTTTACCAATTTTTCACTAAGCGAAAATAAAAACGAAAAATTTATACAAAGTAATTTATGTACAATTGCGTTGCTTATCCCTTAGGGAGATCTCTTTCAGCAGCACCGGAAATGAAAAGTGAATGTTAAGAGAAGAAAGTAACTAAAGTGTGTACCTACCTAAAAAAATATACGTAAATACATACAAGTACAATACATTTGTTTCCTAATATTTTAATCAAAATCGGGGCTGAAAGTTTTAATACAGTTATATTTCTGTCATATTCGCGGAACTGAATAAACGCAACCAGAATAGTTTGTTTTTGACGGGACGTTCTAGTTCTTGATATATAGTCCAGTTTAAAATGCATCATGCACAAATGTTTGCTCATCCACAGTACGGTTTAGTGGGGCAGAGCGCGTGATAAAATCCTCGGCAGTTTGTTAGGAGTTGCGGCCGTGGCTGCGTGTCAAGGAGCGCTGACAATGCGCTATGTTACTCGCACTCGCACTGTTATATCCAACTTTTCCAGCGCTTAAAGCTTGCCGCTTTTTTCTTCTCTCAGCAAATAGTGGCTTTTCAATTCAACGCTCGGTTTTTCGTTTACTTCTATTCAACGTCCGCATTGTTTACATGCGAACAAGCAACTTTGTAACGTAGGTTTGTTCGACAAACGGGTTTTTTTCGATTTGCGTAATGGTTTGTAAGATACAATCTGCCGCCCGGACCTCTCGTCGAACGGAATTACAGAATTGGCTATGGAGACCCCGTGCCGCGGCCGTAATACGCGGCACAGAAACGAGGCAATTCATAAAGAAAATTAATGCTGTAAGTGGTTAAGCTCAGCTATCATTCAAAATAAGTGAGCTCCATAAAACTCGTTTTAATACTTTATTTCAGCTTAAACTTCCGTGCCGTTTAAATTATTTGTCCGTGGAGGCTGGAGCTGGTCCAAATTAAATTATACGCAGAAAATGTTCAGTCACATTCGTTAATTCATTATATCTGTTTTATACATTCAGACTAATATCTGCTGCGTTTTATATGATTAGCCTATTAATTTGTACTAGATACAATAGCATCAAATCAAAACTACTTCAATAGCTCCGCTTAAAAGTTACTTAAGTAATTCAATGTTAAAAGATTGTTCATTATACAAAGTGCTATCGATCCTCAGAACATAGTATGACATTGTAGACTGAAAATAAATAGGCTTACGTCGCTCGCTTTACATCAAAAGCCACGCTCGAGACGTGAAATGGGATATTTTAGGAGTCAACTAGAACGATCCACAATCTGTAATAGCTTTCATGGTTACGTCTCCATCGTAGTAATATTTCATTTTACGGCGTCACTTTCTCAGCAAATGTTTCAGCGGTGTTCGTACATTTCGATATATGAATTGAAGCTTATTATTGTATGTGTTTTAATATATTATACATAGATATATACACACTGGATTGTACAAGCGAATATTATTATGTATTGTGGTATTGTTATCAATATTGTTTGAATAATTTGATAGGAAATTTACATAATGGCTTAATTTAAGGAGCTTAATTAGAAGAGTTACTCGTGTATAACACGACATAGGAAATTATACAATTAACGTAACGAAATTATGTATCGTAATACTGATTATATGTATCTATTTAAAAGTATAAGCTTATGTTGTAACTAATAAATATTTGACTACAATTATGAGTTGCTATAGCCTCACTAACATTTTAAGTAATTAATAAGTGTTACTAACTTCAATCTGTGTTAAAGTTCTTTGCACTTCTTATAACCTTTTATCTTCTTTTATCTAACAGTCTTTTGTGGTGTAAGTGCTCCAGTGCTAAGTGCAAACAATGAACGGGGGCGAAACTCGATAGTCAAGTAATAGCGGGCGGTGTGTTTCGCACACCTTGTCTTACACCGTCGATACACTTCACACCCCATAGAGACCATACTTTCTACTATGAAGCTGGTTTTTTTTGGTTTGGTTATAGGTTTGGTACCTATATGTGATTTCCAATTAAAATGTAAAGAATATAAATGTTTTTAATTGTAACTAGACTAGTTTATAGATATGTCGTATTTTTATCGGCTATTGGCATTACGTACATATACAATTATACATACATATGTAATTCAGGCTTTCAAGTACGATTCGTATCAGAATATAAATTTGAATGACAAATCTAGCAGTCAGTGTTTGATCTAGGTTACAGGTTTGATCTAGGTTACACGCAAATGTAATGATGGAACTGTTTATGGCAGTTGTGTTCTGGGTTCGATTCCAAGAGTTACCTCCGACCTCTAAGCATTATGTACCCTCTGAATACAAAACCTTCAAGCTGATTACTTAAGGTCATCGACTGCATGGTCGACGAACTTGCCAATTTTCCAGTTCATTTATTCTGAAGCGATGAATAAATATCGTAATACAAATATACATAAAAGTGCGCAGAAGATTTATCATAAATTACACTCAGGCAACATATTGAGCGGCTGCCGAATATTATTTGCTTGTGTTTTCGGCAAAAAATAAAATAAAAAGCGGTGCTCGCATAAAGGAATCCGTGAACGCTTAATGGTGAAATTAAAAGGACATCAAAAAACATAATACTTGAAGAAATAGCAGAGTGAGGGGTGTAAGTGACGTTTGATCAATTCGGCGCATTAAGCATTGAATCTTTTTCTGCCACTGAACCAATTAGTCTCGGTTATAGCGCAGATTGCTGTCGTTAATTTAATCAGACTCTAATTTGGAAGATCGAGCACCACGTTTTATATGCCATTTAATTTTTTCTAACAACGTTTCATGTTTTAATTGGTGCGATTTATTATTTTTATATCTGTGTAATTACACACTTAAGATTTTAGGTTCAATTTGTGTAATTTACAGGGAGCATATCCGGTTTGAAAAAATAGAGATGGCACTGTGCATTCTGTCTACTACGTAAGGGATCAGGCGTGACGTTATAATAATAAAGTGATATTTGAAATGTTCAGTAGAGGTTTTACAAAACAAAGAGGTTTTTTAGTTGTATTTGAGTCCATTAAAATTCGTAGCTTTCTGTTACATACACTCCGCTGAAACTTTCATACATCAGCGCATCTGTCTGACACACACGTTGGCGGGGGCTAAATGCTTCAGTTGAAGTTGAACTCTGAACTGAAAGTGTGTTACTTTACCGTAGATGCTAAATTGAAAATCTATTCAACCTTGACTATGTACTGATCGTACGTAATTATTGTAATGGTGGTGATTGATTGATGATAATTACGACTATTGTACTCATAATGTTAAATACAGCGATGAGAAGAAACAAATATTTTATCATCATCAACATATTCAACATAGTCGCTCCTTTTAGTTCCTCAGTTGAACACAGGTCCTCTGTTAGGTATTTTTTTTTGTATTTTACACTAACATCGTCTTTCAAAATTTCTTAAACTTACTGTCATCATCATCATCATAATTATCAGCCTACTCCCGTCCACTGCTGGACGGGACTGCCACTGCCTTACCAATGGCACGACACTGAGCTCGATCTTCATCTTTTCGCATCCAACCACTGAAAGCCAGTTTGCGTATATCGTCACTCCACCTAGCTGGAGGGCGTCCTACGCTACGTTTGTCAAGTCGCGGTCTCCACTCCAGAACACGTCTGCTCCAGCGGCTATCGGTTCTACGACAGATGTGAACAATTAGTAATATGAATTTGGATTTTGAAAAACGCGTTATTATAACCCACTCTATTAAATAAAACAGAAGCTTGTCGGAATCCATTTAGATACTTTAATTAATCTCTAACAAAAAACTACCATCGTATATAAATCTGCAAGCTCACATTGAAAGTACGTATGTAGTAGCAGCTTACATGGACGCATCACGCAGCAGGCAAGCTCACATAGAAGGAAGGTATCTCGAACTCGCTTACCCAGTTACGGGAAGTCTACAAGGGCTAAAATTAATAGTGACTTAAGGGATAAAAATCAAACGCTCCATCTATCTGAACATCAATAGACACACGCTACAATTTCATTTATTTAACCTCGTTTTTAACCTCAAATATCCAGTTCCATCGACATTAGCATCGTGTATCTGTTTCGACATTATTTCTTGTCACTCGCACATACAAATGTATGAACATATATCTATATTTAATAGTATTCATATCGGTACCTTTTTTTATATAAATAGTATATAATTTATGTCACCCGCTTATAAATAAAGATATATGTACATTAATATACATATATTATGTTTAATTATGGAAAAAATTGAAGAAACACAAAACAAATCTGTATCTTATTTTGTATATAATATTTCTCATCCGCTAATAGATTAACAAACATACCGCGGCACAGACAGCTGTCGGCTTCTCAACGGAGTTTCCAGGTCTAATGTAAAACAGTATAACTCACAATTTGGTATTTTGCATCATCTAGTTAAAACAGAATTAAACCAAAATAATGTGACTATTTAGTCATTTTATTGTTGACGAGACTATTGGTAGTAAACGTTTTATAAAAGATTAAAAAAATTAAGAGTAGGTGCGCCGCGTTGTCATTAATGGCTGAGATATATCTAAATATTATATGTATAAAACAACTTTAGCAGATTGCTAAGTTATATTTGTAGGCTAATATACTCAGATCATAACGAGTTAAATTCGAGACCGGAACTTTTTGTCAATGTGACTGACAGCTGCTCTGTCAGTCATATTTATGTACATGATATATCACTATCTGTTTGACAAACATGATTGTGATAGCAAAATACGGGAAAGTGTAACACATTAAATGTATTCGTGTTATATATTAGCTTTTATTGTATATTAAGAATTTTGGTTCGTCACCAATTTTGTTAGCAGACCCGACTACATTTTATTTTCACAGTTACACTGTTTTGGCATCTGAGAAGCATTGACGTATAGCAAACAATTTCTGACGTTAGATAATGTTGTAATGAATTATCGGATGCCGAGAGTGGAGGGTGCGATGATAGGTAGGGGTTGCTTTGTCTAGCCACTTAGTGGATGAAACAAGGTTGCAAACAAAATAATTGGTTTATTTTCCTCAAGGAAAAGCAATATATTTAATTTTTGGCGTAAATATTTTTACTGTTAATATGTTGTAGGGTATTTGTACAGAATGAAATACATACATACGTATAAATATAGTATTACCTTAATGTGTAACGTTATGTAATGTTAATTTAATAATAATTTAAGTATGTACCTTAATGTGTTGTAGGGAGTTTTATAGAACTATTTTATATAACGTGGAAGTGTACTACACCCCTTCGGGAAGTACAGGCGTGATGTCACGTTTTTTTCTATTATTATAAAGATGCTGTTCGATGTCAATAATTTTTCACTGCCTTTGAATTTGAATAAGAAAAAGCCTCGTAATCGTTGTATCAGAATGTCATACGCGCCACTTCATGTTATTCATACTAGTTAATAATAATAATTAACAGGTATACAATATTAATGTTTGTGTGTATCACTATTGGTGTGTCTAAATAAATAAATTATGTAATCGAAGGCCATTTTAATGTTAAAAGGATGTGATTATTGAATAAAATTGTTACCAAGTTGTTTCCATGCTAAATATCATAGTTGTGTTATTAGACATACATACATATATACTGATGTCTGAAAGCTGATATTGACACAGGCGATAAGGTATCACATATTTGAGAATTAATTAACTGATAAATTGCAGTGGCAAATTTCACTTTTTTTTAACCACTCTGAAGTTTCTACGTTCATTATTTTCTCTTATAAGGGGCAGCTAGATGCTGGTGAACGCTGTGTATAACAATATTATGTATTTCATACATTTAATGCACGTATGTACATACTGATGGAAAACGTAGCGTAGGACGCCCTCCAGCCAGGTAGAGTGACGATATACACAAAGTGGCAGGCGGTGGTTGGATGCGAAGAGATGAAGATCGAGCTCAGTGGCGTGCCATTGGAGAGGCCAATGTCCAGCAGTGGACGGAAATAAGCTGATAATGATGATGATGATGGTGATGATGTACATGTTATTTATAATGAATGTAACGATTTCAGTTTAACCATTTTAGACGTCAATTTGGTACATGGAGATGCGATCGTTGCTCAGCAGTTTCACATTTTGATGCTTAAGTTGAAAGTACGATTAGCAAACGATACTTTCTTAAGCTTTACGAGTGTTTTCAAAATGTCGCCGACAGCTTCGAGTATTGGAAGGCATATTTAGGTTATGAAATTCAAAAGCAATAATTCAATTTGAAACACTATAAAAAGTCTAGGACACCATTTTAACATTTTACTATTCACATTTGCCATATAAATCTGTTTTATTTTATACATTCTTATTACCTTCCTTGTAAAATGCCCAAATCATTTCAGCTTGCCTTTCTTAATCCCAATCAATCTATATTCGTGGACATCATAATGTTTTGTGATCACGTGATTCACTTATGTATTCATCATTATAAAATACTTTAAGGCACTTTTCCTTTGCACAGTTAATATTTCGTGTCAATATTGGATCACCAAATTTATCTGATATCTCGTCGAAACTTGTTATCACCAGATAAATTTTTTGTTTCTTTGTTGGAACATTACATTGTTAAGCCGATCACAAATATGTAACAACTAATATTTTAACTATGAATTATTACCAAATTTTAAGTTTAGAAATTAAATTGTTTCATGAAAATGCCCGTATTTTTTTAAATACATATTAATACATGCAAAAGTGGTGAAGGCAAAAGGTGAAAAGTATTGTGGAAAAATTGTATTGGCTGATTACTCGGAATCCGTCTTGTCTAATCATAAGCGAGCATAAAAAGAAAAGCAAGCATGACAATGTCACACGTCATCAAGTCCCTGTCGCGCCACGTCAAAACACGTGACAGATTCAGAGATGAGACGCTGAAGACGGAGATACGAGTAAATGTCACCAATGGGGTGTGAGAAACGTGTTCTTTTTTAAAAAACAGCAATTAAAATTAAAAAAGCTAGTGTCTATAAAATAGTCACTATGACATGTAGTCTGATTTTATTTTCCCGGTTAGCAAACTAAATATAGTTAAGTATATATATATATAAACACACACCCACCCACACACATACACACACAAACACATACACACCTACACACATACCCACACACA